>CM042201.1:21431291-21481023 GCA_023539305.1 Ilex asprella | reverse complement strand
ACATAAAAATCAAATCACAAATATAATAAAAAGAGAAAGAAATATAAGTACCAATTGTAATGGAAGTGAACAGTGACAGTGATGGTGGGGATAACGACAATGGCAATGGTAATGGTCGTGAGGATGGTGGGACGATTCTATTTTTTTTTAAAGTATTTGTTAAAAGTTATAAATTTTAAAAACACTTTTAAAAAGTTATTCCACACACACCCTTAGAATCTCTCTTTTTAATTAAATTTTAAGTGTTTGTATTAACCATCGAATTAAAATTGAAAGTGAGTTCAATCGTCAAAAAATAAAAATTATTTTGTTTATTTTTTTAAATTTAAATTATATTATATTTTATTATATAAATTTAAATTATATTATACTCCGATAACTACGCTCTGCAATGCTCTTTTTAAGATGAAGATTCTCACGTGTGACAGTGATAGACTGGTCAGGCAGTTTGTTTGACCCAATTGAAATTGTGATAAGGTTTTTTTGGCATGTATATGTGACTTGGGCCTAGCTTCGATTTGTGATCTAGACTTGATTTATATCTGTGATCTGGCCTAAGTCCTAGCGGGTCTATCAATATTACGAGACATCGTGAGTCATGGCCGTGAATTGAAGAATAAATAAAAAAAATATTTGTACCATTTTTTAACACTAAAAAATTTGTACTTCATCAAAAAATTATATTCGTATAAGTGTTAAGTGGTCTTGACACAATTATATTGAAATGTATACTTTTTTTAATGATACTGTTTATTTGTTAGAAACATAAGTTCCTATCACTTTTAAAGTGGACAATGGATTTTGCTTTAAAAAACAATCATTGTATGTTACTCCATTTTAAAATTCTTGTTCTTATTTGTGTTTGAAAGAATGTCCTCTAGTTTATTTTTTATTAGATGAAGACTGCAATTTCAGCTTCCTCAATCATGTTTGAGCATACCACACATTACAAAACAGTTGCAGTAGTCCATTTATTAAATGGTAAATGCTAGGATATTGTAAAACAAATTCAGATTTTTCAGGATTTTTATGGGTCCTTTTCATTTTCTAAAGTTTTTTCCATTGATTCTAACATTTTAGGATCAAACTTAAATTAATAGAATCGGTTGCAAACTCTTATTAAATAATTCTTTTTTTAGTATTATGGTCATGAATGTCTGAATTAATTTATACACACTTAAATTAATCTCTTTTTTCAATCCGATCAAAAAAAAACCATCCACACCATAACCAAAAGTTCATAACAAATTACTATTAAATTTTGAATTGATTGTGTTAAATTTACCATTCATCCTTCTCTCAACATTTTAAAGGGTAATGCTATTGAGACCTAATTTACTGATTTAATTTTGTATGATCTTTGAATTGATTGTGGAGGCCATCAAACATTAGAACTTGGTATTGATCTAATAGTTCTACTGCAGCCACATCATTATGTCAACAAATTAAATCAATATTTTAGATCCAAATAATATTACTCCATTTTAAAACTTCGTACTTATCCATTAATTTAGATATCAAGCCCTATCCGCAACAACAGAATAGCAGAATAGCCTCTTTCCTAATGGACGGCTGATGTGGCAATTTGTCACCAATTCTCCACAGAATATGTTTTTTATGAGGTTCAATTCACACCGTGTACGTGGAAAACGAGACATAGTCACCGCGGCGGCCAAAATGAACAGTGGTCGTAGTTTACAACGAGTTAATTACGACCACCGACGTTGGAAGTCTCGTCCTTTGACCTTCTCTGTCTCTCTCAAATCAGTAAGGAAAGCTGTATGATGACCATTCCACCATTTTTTTCACACCACCTTCTGTTTTTTAAAGGGTCTAGTGTTTTGATTTTCCTCGTCTCCCAAAATTGTACGTTGGCACTGGAGTTTTTGGATGAAGAATCCCCATAAAAAACATCAAACTCAAGCTAACCCACAATCTCTGCAAGCTTTCTTTCCACCTTTCCTGTCATCTTCTTCATCGTAGTACCCAATATTATTATCTCGTTCTGTCGTTTCTTTGTCTCTCTCCCTCGAATTCTACGCTATCCTTAAAACGAGGTTTCCTCGGGTTTGACTTTCATTCTCATACAAAAAAAAAAAAAATCTCTTCATTTCTTCTGTATTTTATTATCTGAAACTGTTTGTGAGCTCATGGTCATGGCGTTAATTGAGGCATTTTTTGAAATTCTAAAGAAACCCACTTTTGGGGAAGTAATTGTAGAGCTGATGATGTTCATGGGACCTGTGTGGATTGCTCTTCTACTTGGAATTATGGTTGGATGGGCTTGGAAACCCAGATGGGCTAGCTTAAGGAATTGCAAATTCGATTGTTCGACACCCTCCTCGCCGTCTGCTTTGCCATTATTCCCAGTAAAGGTCTTTGGTTCAACCCATTCAAATTGCAGGTAAGTGTGAATTGAATTCAAAAGTTTGTTCTTGATCAATCGTTCAGCTTAAATTTCTTTTTCATTTTTATGTTTAAGAATTCAATACGATTTTTGTATTACCAAGTTTGGAATTTTGCTCTTGATCTTGATTCATCGATGCCTAAAGATAGGTTGAATATGCTCTTAATTCTTACGATGCACTTGATTCTTACTATGGATCATTATCTAGTTCTTCACAGCTGAACAATGAAGAAAGTAGTGTTGTGACGAAGGAGGACTTAGAACACCTATGCCATCTGGTGGAGAGGAAAGATGGAGGTCCTGCTTGGAAACATATGATGGACCGTTCAACATCCGATATGAGCTACCAAGCATGGCAAAGAGATCTCGAGGTAAACGTTGCGACTTGCAGGCCTTAATAATTGTCTTGGTTGGGAAACATTTTGTCTTTGCTTGATCAATCAACTAATTTTGAAAAACAAATGAACCGCGATGTTTTGCAAAATTCTATGATTTCTATATCATTTGTTCTGATTGGGTTCCTTTGATGGATTTGTTAGACTGGTCCTCCTCAATACTGCATCAGAACTGTCTATGAGGATGCCACACCTGAATTGTTAAGGGACTTCTTCTGGGATGATGAGTTCCGACTGAAGTGGGATGACATGCTATCACGTGCTGCAACTGTAGAAGAATGTCCCACCACAGGAACCATGGTAGTGCATTGGGTTCGGAAGGTGAGGAAATTTTGCTCAAGTTTTATGAATCAGATTATGTTGATTCCCAATAGCCCAATACATGTTATTCCTGACGTTATTTGGCACAGTTTCCTTTCTTTTGTAGTGACAGGGAATACATCATAGGTCGTCGAATTTGGGAATCAGGAAGATCATATTACTGTGTGACAAAGGTATGTAAAGTGCTGTCTTTCTTTCAACATTTTTTTTGTTTAAGAATGACATACTTTTATTTGGGGTTGCTTGTCTTAATTGACTGAGCAAGCAAGGTGGCCAAAGTGGACATCATATTTAAGGTTGTATGGGGAGAACTCTCATCTGCAAATATTAAATGAGATGTGTTCATCAGAAAATGTTGGACAGCTGAGACAAACTGAGTGACATACATGAGAATGTTGAAATCTATGATCGGGAAGCTTGTGAATCATAATATTAGGAGCGAGTGCTGGTGGAAAACCTAGTTGTAGCCTTCGCCATTAATGGTGAGCTAGAAGTATCACAATGAGAAGTAGCTCTGTATAATTGGAGGGATGCCCAATGATGTTTTACTCGCATTGAACTGTTGTGATAATTTCTGAACCTATGCCAGGCAATGATTTCATGTACAAAAGAATTTTGCTATATACTCTTTTGTTTATTTATTGTGCTTGTCCAACTTATGCCTATTTGAGTTGCTTAAATTTGAAGTTCCTATCTTATCGTCCCTTTATATTTTTCACCAGGGTGTGCCCTGCCCTTCTGTTCCAATACGAGACAAACCGAGACGTGTTGACTTGTACTATTCAAGTTGGTCTATTCAAGCAGGTGAGTTGAGGCTTTATTTTGTTCTCCTATCCATTATTAATATAGTCTCTCTTCAATGCTGACAGATACATCTTTTGGGTTTAATTATTGGAATTTAGTGAAACTGGTTAGTTTTGCAAAGGGGCATAAATTTTGTTTCTATGCTTTGAAGTCTCACTTTTGTTGGAAAGATAACGTAGGGTGATTCAAGTCTTGCCACTATTTATCTGTATTGTATGTAGTCATTCGTAAATTCCTAGGCAGAAGTTTCAATGACTGAGGCTCTTCTTTGGTGTGCATGTAATAGTGGAATCCAGAAAAGGGGATGGCCAACTGACAGCGTGTGAGGTGACACTCTTCCATCATGAAGATATGGGCATACCATGGGAAATTGCAAAGTTTGGAGTAAGGCAAGGGATGTGGGCAGAGGTCAAAAAGATCGAGCGTGGCTTCCGTGCCTACCAGAAGACAAGAGCATCCGATGCACCTATCTCTCGGCCTGCATTTATGGCTCAGGTCAACACAAAAATTGATCCAAACTACCTGAAATTCGTAGAAGATGATGAAGATACATCTGAGACTGAAATCATTGATTCCCCTGTTAAGCCAATCGGCATGAACATACCTAAGCTCCTCGTTTTTGGTGGGGCTGTTGTTGTTGCTTGTAGTCTTGACCGGGGACTCTTGACTAAGGCACTTATATTCGGTGTTGCCAGAAGGTTTTCAAACATAGGTAGAAGAGCGTGCCCAAGGACATAAGGTCATTCATTTATACAATTTAGCCATCTATTTTTTCTTGTTCCTCTTCATACCAGCTCATATGAGCTTTTGTCATTCACATCTCATGAAAGACGGGTGTTGTTATTTTAGTTCTTATTTTTTTCTTTATATTCGTTGTATTTTCGAGTGTAAGCTCGCTACAGTTGGATATAAAATATGGCATTGTGCTGATTCACCAGAAGCAGTGAATTTTCCCATGTTGCATACACTGGCTGTTCTTTGCTGATTCTTTATTCAGTCTATAGCTTTGTTTCTAGGGCTTCATAAGGTATATATGCATCATAAAGGAACTAGCTAAGGATAAAATGCTGCCTTTTTCTCTATTTCTCTTGGGTCTGAACTTTGAATCCTGCCAACAGATGACAATTGAAAAATTAGCAAAGGTCCAACTTTTTTAACAGGGTTTTTCGGAAACCACCTAACTTGGTGGTCTAATGATAAGTCATACCCGTTCAGGATTGTTCTTGACTCTCATGTGGTTATCAAGCATAATTCGATTCACGAGAATAACGTGGTTTGTTGCTTGGCTTTGCTGGTACTGGGCTGCTTTTCTGGGTTAGTAGCTATGGCTCAAACCAGGTAATTCATTGTGGGGGGATCCTTATGGTCATGCTCAGAGAGTTACTAACTACAAGTCGTCCCTCCCATCTTTTTAACCAGCAAAGAAAAAAAAAACAGGGTTTTCGAAAACAATTGTCTGTTCAAAAATGACATAATGATACATGTTTGAGAAAAAAATGTGTAGCAATAGTAAATAGCAAGTTAACGAAATAAATAGGCTCCAATCTTTTGCATAGATAATTTTTCTTTTCATGGAATAAGATCTTAGTGTTGTCACCAGCCTTTAATATCCTTCCATTGCATGGAAGGATCAAGCTAACCAGGCACACAGACGCAGGTACTAATGACCCACCAGGGTTTCAAAACAATGCAACCCATCAAATTTTGGTGCTAATTTTGGCATCTGAGTGCTCTGGAAGCCCTCTTCCTTCACTTTAGCCACCAAATTTGCCATCGATGGCTGTATTCCACCTCCAAGTTCCTGAAAATCAAGCAATAAATAAGCTTATATATTCTGTAAAGAAACTATCGACATAAATCTCTCCAAATATGGACTACACATAATAACAAAAGGGTGGTAGAGTGCATGGGACTCTCACAAGTGCAGGTTTGGGGAGGATTAGATGACTAAACATAATGATATTGGAAAAAAAAGAAACCCGAAAAAGGAAATTGAAAGACATACATATACCTTGTTGCTGTAATGGTATCTGTCAAAGAAATAAATCCCAATTGCAGCAGCAACTGCAGGAGCTGTCATGTAAAGACAAGTCATAGCCATGGCTTATAGTTGTTAGAACCGAGCCTGTCTTCTTATTTCTAAGAAAGAGAAAGAGCAGCCTAATCCTTATATGCGAAATATCTTTAGATATCCAAGGTAAAAAAAAAAGAAAAGCAAAGGAATGTGAGATTTCTTGGTGATGAAGAGAAGTAAAGAGTGATGTGAGAAGAAAGGAAGGCATACGAAAAGAACACCCTTGTTCAAATAGGAAAAGGAATGTTTGAATGGAGATATATGGGGTGGGGCGATTCCCATACATGAGAAATACCACGCGACCAAAAAATAATATTTATAGTCCCGTATCAAAAGTTATTATAGAATAAAGGTGAAGTTATGACTCAAAATAAAACGTCAAAATAAATTTTTTTAAAAACGATATTCAAATATTAGTATCACAAGCAAATTATACTTTTGGGTTTGTAACTTACTGTAATCTCACAAGATTAAGTGGTAACATCACTCTTATTTTATCATAACTTTAAGCATGATACCAAACTCAAAACTATAGCCATTTCTGTATTTTCATATTAGGCTTTTTTTTTGTTAGATCATCCGGTAACCGAAAGTTATTTTGGACTCCGACTAATTCGGATTCGAGCCGGGTAGGACCACAAAGACGGCAAAGTTTTCCCTACCAAATATAGCTACGTTCTCAAGATTCGAACTCGAAACTTTTGTTGAGCTACTATCATGCACCAACTATGAAGAGTTCTGTAATATTGAACAGAAGAGTGGATGATCATTCCACTTGGGAGGAGAGAGGTGGTATGTTTGGTTGGCTTTAACAAGGAATAAATAACCCCTATCTACTTCCATTAAAATAAGCTTT
The DNA here is from genome assembly GCA_023539305.1 of Ilex asprella. Taxonomy (NCBI): domain Eukaryota; kingdom Viridiplantae; phylum Streptophyta; class Magnoliopsida; order Aquifoliales; family Aquifoliaceae; genus Ilex; species Ilex asprella. The sequence goes on along the minus strand of CM042201.1, from coordinate 21,474,166 downwards.
GTAGAATAAAAATCAACCACGTTACTTCAAGTGCGCCAACTGTAAGCGTTGTGCTGATCTTTTATCTCCCAAGGGCCGTTTAAAGCAACTCGCAGGTCACCCACCATTCTATATGGCTCGGTTTGGTTCATATCTTTGGACCTAATTTGGAGAAGCAATGCAATTGAAATCTAATATAATGATCTAATTCACTATAGTTATTGTGTTAATCGTGGGTCTCATTAAACATTAGAATTTGATGTTAATCCAATAATTATAATGAAATAACATCATTAAGTCAACAAATTAAATCAATTTTTTAAATCCCAATAATATTACTTTGTGACCTAATGAATTGGAACCGTTAAATTAAAAGTTAGTTTCATCCTACTTTACAACTCACAATTTATCTATCCGAGTGTAGTAAATTAAGTAATCAAATTACACCTATATAGCTTAAATCCTTATCCCACAGGTGACTCATGAGACTCAATTGCTCTCCAGTTCCCACCCCATAAACTAGTTTTTGATATAGAATATAACGGGACATAAAGCGACATTTATATCAGATCTTAATACGTTAACACATATAGTAAAACACCGACACATCGAATCGGTCCTAAGGTCATGATTCAAGGAGATTTCCCATGTAGATTAAAAGAGATCCACGGGTCCAAGCTTTTTACAGGGCACAGTGATATAATCCACCGTAACATGATGTATCAAAAAATGATTACACACACTAACCAGTCATATATAAGATTGCATAGCAGACCCATTAGATCCAGATAAAGGCATAATTTTGATTGACGATGAACTCGCGAGGGATAGTTTATTTAATGATCGAAAGCAAAGTAATGAATATCCGACATAGCTCAATAAATAATTTACAAAGATGGTTAAATGTTGACGGGACATGCATTGGATGTTCAACACCCTGAGATGGCTAAACATTATATTATCAAATCCCAAGTTAACGTCGACCTTCCACAGACCTAGAAATTACTGTTTAACGAAGGTATAGCTGATTAATGAGTATGCTTATAAAGTTCTCCTCAGCCAGCGTGATGAGACGCCTAAACCACTACATCACTAATTAGAAAGTATAAATGTCACACTGAATGGAGCTTTAAGTACACATTCGTGAGCAATCTAATATAGTAAAGAAGTTTTATCCTATTTTTGAGTTCCTACTGATTTAAATATCTTAGGAGATAAGTCGAACACTTCTCCAACCCTCTTCCTAAATCAATTCTTTGTTGTATGAATCATTCATTCAATACTGATCGTGAATCAAGTCAACTATCTCAATCGATCACAAAAATTTTCCCGTGCAGAATATGCATCCCTTTGTATCCACTACTTTTAACCAAAAACAATGAAGATGCAGAGAAATTTCAGAAGGGACACACACACACAAAAAAAACCCTCAAAATAGATGTAAGAATTCGATCTTTCAACAAAAGATAAGTATCAACTTCCTAATTAAATAATTTTGGAATAAAACATCTAATATCTTAAAATATTCTAAAATACTAGTAAAAATTTGTTTAAACCTTCTAAAACACATCTAAACATTAAATAACTCACTAATTATAATCATCGATTTGGTCTGAAGTTCAATTTTTTTTAAGAAAAGTGGCAAACTGTGTCACGCCGCCCGGTTGCGTGGGCACTCCCCCACTTTCCATAAGAAAATCTAAACGAAAGACCAATTCTTTGTCTTGCGCACACGCATAAAATAAAATAGAAGAAGAAAAAAACTAGAAATTTCTTAAACAAACGGCAATCAAGAACGACGATTGATCCAAGAATAAAGAATTTTAGTTTCATTGTATTAAACAATTTTGAAAAGATTACAACGAATGATCCACAGACATGGAATTAATTAAAATCAGCATCTCAGTATAGAACGATGGTTTCAAAACAGTGCACGCCGTCCAGCTCCGGTGCGAACCTCGGCCTCCTCTGTTGCCGTTGATTGCTTGACTTCTCACCATCCGACGGCGGTTTAGACGTAATTCCCTCCTTAACCTTCTTCATACCTTCGATTGACGACGAAGCCTCCTTGCGATCCGATACAACGAACGTTTTTTCTTTTCCTTCTTTACCGGAAGCCCAAGAAAAGCCGACCTTCTGACCAAACGACTCGGCACAGAAGGCATCAAAAGAACTGAACATCGACATCAACATGATTGATTTCTTTCTTTCTCTCTCTGTTTCTCTCTCAATCTCAAAAATAGAGCTATCTGATCAACGACTAATGAATCCTTTAGAACTCTTCAAGAACTGCTGTTCTGCTATGAAAGAATCGAAAGAGTATTTGAAACGTTGAAGAAAACGAAGGGTGAATGCGATGTATATATATAGAGGGGGAAGCGAAGAGGAGAGAAAGTATTCTACTTTTTGGCTGGCGGGTCGGCGAAAAAACGTGGAAGAAGAACATAGCGTGTGGCAACCAAGTTTTCTAGACGCAACTGGAAGTTACCTAATTCCACTACGCAAGAAAGGTGGGTCCGTGTCTTGATATCTTTGCTCCACGTGCATTGCACGACGCGTGTGCTGGGTTTGAAGACTCCGGTCAGCACGTTGAGTTGGTCTTCTTATGTGTTCTTGTGAGTTGTGACTCGTTGAGACTTCGTAGCTGGTCCTAGGAAATTTAGTATGATGTAAGAAAAAGCCGGGTCAATGAAAAGTAATGGAGAGTTTCCCACTGTCCTACATACTTAACGGAGAGGGTGGTGACCAAACTTGAACAGTCACCTTCATTTGTCAAATTTGTAATTTATATCATTTTGGCCCTTCAAGTTTAAAGTTTGTGTCACTGTAGTCTTTAAAGTTTTCAAAGAATGTGCATCAAATATGATCACAAAGCACGTGACTATTTCTCTTAGTACTTCCAATTGCCCTTTTTGATTGAACTAAATTAACATAAATTGAGAAGTTGAAATGCTAAATTGACCCAATTAAAAAATTGGGAACTAAACTGACAAAAAGTGCATAATTTAAGGATCAAAAATATATTTTACCCTAGAATATATGAATCATATGTTGACATAGTGCAAGAAAAAAATATTGCACCTTTGATTGATGATGTATAAACAAAATAGTCTGTTGCGCATGCAATGAACTTGGTATATCTCTGCAAGATGAATAAATTACCACAGATCAATCGGAGACACTCGTATACTTAAGTCATATGAGGTTAAGCAAGAAATATTGTTTAGAAAGAAATGTGTATGTTAAAACATAAGTTTATCAATTATTTATAAAGGTTTATACCTGTTTTTTAGGGTTTAGATTATAGCTAGAACAAAATAACACACTTATTTTTTAGTCAAGTGTTCTCAAATCTGTATTTACACCTTCTTAGGTTTCCTTTTTTATTAGTTGATTTTTAGGTCACATGTTTATAATGTACACCTATGAATTAGACAACTTTTTATTGGTTAACTGTAAGAGGCAAAAAGTGGGATTACCTCCCACAGGTATATGATTTGAGATTCTGTGTAAAAAATGTTTCTGAACTTTATCTCTTATATGAAAAAATTATTAGAGTATGTATTAAAAAAATAAGTAATTATAGTAAAAATTTTATTTTTTTAATAATTAAACTAACTTTATTATTCAAGATCGTCTTAGAGTGCTTGCAACTTTAAGCACCCCTTCTTTTGCAAAGATGACCCAGAATTCCATGATTCGAGATAAAAGCGTAGTCAACCCGAACGTAAGAAAAGAAGCAATTGTCTTTGCCTTCCCCAAATTAGATTCTGGTTCTTTGAACGTGGAGAACGTAAGCAATTGTCACCATCGTTTGATTGTGATCAGTTGGCATGTGTCAACATACCATGAACTCCATGAATGATTTTCATACACAAACATAAATACTTTTAAAAGAATTTTTAGTGATAATAGAGTTGAGTTTGAATGTTAACAATATCTTGAGGTCGGGATGAAAGATAAATATTTTATAAATATTCTAATTTTGATCGAGATTAATTCAGATACACACATGTACCAACTTATATACTCTCATTAAAATAAAAATAAAAACACAACCACTCCTAGATTACTCTAATCTAAGTTAAGCCTAGTAAAATATGAGGATTTCTTTCGATTTGTCAAACCACAATCGGAAGGAACTTTCTTTCTAACTCACTAAAATTAACCCCTCCAAAATCGGAAGAAAAATGGATGGAAGATTAATTATTTGTGTTGAGATGTATCATATTTGTCTGTATACCTTTTTATATATACATGTATTATGTATACATTAATTTCATATAAAAATATAATGATAAAATATGTATTTATATATATTTTAAAAAATTAAATTTAAATTAAAAAAATATTTTTTCCATCTTGATTAAGAGTGAAAATTTTTTATAAACACGATTACACGACTCGAACTCAACACGATTTTTATGACACAAACTTGATTAACTCGAACACAAACACAACACAAAAATAAACATCGTAACTCGAAACTCTGTTCCTTCAAAAAAAAATTACCACAATGTCAAAAACCCTACTAAGTTGGCAAAAGTTGAAACAGAACAATATACTGAAAGAAGCTCTGCTCCTAACCTAATCAAACAAACTGAATCCCAAGTAATCGTCATCACTTCAGAAATTAGAAGACAAATTCAATGATTGAATGGGGTCATTTATAATTGAATCCGAAAACGAATAATACCATTAGGACCTGAAACACTAACAAAATTTATTGATTTAATGATGTGTAAAATGATAAAATCGTAAAATTTTAACAGATACAGTTACAATAATTCTATAAAACTATGTCACTATCATATCATTATATCAATAAATTAAATCAATTTTTTAAGTCCTAACATTCTTGGTCTTTGAAAATAATGAAATAGATCCCGACATTGATGATCGATTCAACTTTTTTGAATTTTGTGTGTTGTAAATTTGACCATTTAAGCCGTAATTTATCCTAATTAAGTCATAATTTTTAAAATTTTGTAAATAAGATATTAAATTCAACATCATATAATTTGTATAATAAAGTAGAACGAATTTTGAATTTGAAGTTTTTGCGTACACCTTCTTCTTGCAAATGTTTCTTTTCTTTTTCTCGTTTTTGGGTCAATCTGGTGGGCGAGGATTCGGCTGATTTCCAGTACAGGCCTTGGCCGAATAACTTGGGCTGACTAATCAATCACAAGGTGATGTGGGCCTAGCTGTTCTGTTCATTGTGTTTGTCAAGTATGCCCTATTTCGTTCGAATTATTTTGGGCTAATTAACAATCGGAAGGCTTTTTTTTGGAACTTCGTTGTCTGAATTAACATTTTTCTATTTGTTTACACATTATCGATTAGTGATGCCACATAATAATATTGACATAATATCAACTTTGGAATAATTATTTTTTTCACATTAGCATTTGTCATGTAATATAATTGTCCAATATTAAATAAACAATGCATGGGACATGGTGATTCTATTTTTAATTTTTTTTACAATTATTTTCTTACATAAAGTAGTTATTTGAATAAGTAAATTACATAGAGAAGTAGTTGTGGTTTTTATGGAGTGACTAATCTAGCTCAAAACAATTTTTTTTTTAATTTTTTGAATAAGACCTAAAACATTTATAATATTATACAAGGGTCTAAAATAAAAATACAAATTATCTCGTCTTAAAATACCATATTCTCTTTCACTCAATACTTGCCAATATCAAATCACATACACAATTAAAGTCGTCCATCTCTCTCTCTCTCTCTCTCTCACACACACACACAGAGTTTTATTACATAAGCGTATAATTTTGTCTCGTGAGGTATTCTTAAATGAGGTTAAGCTTCGACACAACCAACAAATTGTGACATGATGAGCATTAAGAGTGCACGTCACAAAACAACCTATCTACAAGCAAAACTGGAACTGCCCTTACTAGACATTCTCAAATAAGACCAAGATAAAGTTCATAGCAAGTACCCCATCTCCTGTTCGAAATCCCCACTATTCTTCCACCCCCTCCTCAAAAGTAACTAAGACCAATTTAGTCTCCTTTCCATGCTGTCATTTAACAATTTTCATACACTTTTATGTGATGAGCACCGTCCAATTTGACAGGACAACCAAGCCCCCCTCCCCTCATCAATGATAAAAACAGCAAACAGCTCTTCAATCCAAACCAAAGTGCACTTAACAAAATAAACACAGAACGATCACAAACAACCATACAGTATTTCAAGTTTAAAACAACGGTGTGTAACAAATAAAACAAAACAAATGTCAATTGTCGACAAGTTTTAATAGGATCCTCCATCCAACTCGGCGGATATTACCTAGCTATGCCAAATTCTGAAGTTTCTACTTTAATTGACATGTTTCACTCGGTAGTCCACTCAGATGTCATAGATGCACGTGCTCTGGAACTCTCCCATGCAAGCAGGCTACAAGAAGTCAACTCAGGTTGTGAAGGCATCAGTCACTACCTGACCGCACCTGGAATAAGGACCAAGCTTCAGAGTAATATTTATCTAAAAAATGAAAAAGATAGAACATATTAAACTACTAAAGGTACTCGAGTTATTGTTGCTAAAAAATTCAATACCAAGCATGAATTCCCTTTTAAGAGTTAGATAAACCAATCTATAAATAGTCCTCAAATTTGGATAATTTCAAGTGTTGTGCATGGTGAGTGTAGAATACACATGCAAAATAATATCTTCAACTTTTTAAGCTAAACTAATGCCTTACCTGGCGAGGAGATGCTGACCTTGACCTAGATTTAGGTCTGCAAATTAATTAAACAAAAGGTGAAAAAACTATGAGAAACTATAAAGCATATACACAAAAGTACAACAATGCCCCAAATACCTGGACAACTTGACAGGAGAAGCAGACCTAGACTTTGATGCTGATCTGGAAACAGATCTTTCTGGTGATTTGCTGCAAAGAGGAACAGGAAATATCTGAGAGACCTGAAAATGTGTAGAATGGAACCAAGAAAACACACTGTCCATACGTTCTATTCTTTCTTGGGCTTCTGCTCCTACTTCTGCTTCTTGATGGACTGTCCTCGTATCTCTTTACCTACACCCATTGAAATACGATAATCTAACCTGCGCATCACTGACAAAGAGGCAGGAGAATGCAGATGTTGAATTTGTGGATGTATTATGTTGGGGAATATATTAATAACACCCCTTGTAGATTGGCATAATTTAAGAGAAAACCCTTGGATTTTCGAAGTAATTACAGACAAACCCACTTGCAGGTTTTGCCAATATCCGATGGAACAGAAATTATACAATTAATCTCATTTTCACATGTTCATATATATAAATATTATACATCCAACATCAACCAAATCTCTCCCTCTCTCAGCCCCTCTGTAACCATTGCACCGCCACCGCTCACCCAACCCCCTCTCTCTCTACTGCGAGCACAATCACCACTCATGAGCACCAGCAACACCAATCTCTCCCCATTTCTCTCCACACACAAACATTGCCACTACCCACAAGGCCACTCACCAATTGCATCTCTCAAGACCATAACTCATAATAGCAGTTACAAAATGAGTTGGAAAGTGGTGGTGGAGGCGGCGCTTGGCATTCTTGCTTGCGTTTTTCCTGTTGATTTTGTGGTTGCCCTCCTTTTGCCATTGTAAGATGTGTAAGAAAGACGAAGAGAAACAAAACTGGATCAGAATTGAGGTTTGAAAGTTAAAATTGAGAGGGAATGTGTGAAGAATTGAAACTATCCAGTGGCAGTTGTGGGGACTATGGTGTTTGCTCGTTCAGCGTACAGTATTGGTGGGAAGTGGTGACAATGGTTGATCTACATCTGAGTTGTAAGAGAGAGAGAGAGATTTTCTTTCTGATTTGTTTCTGTATTGATTTTACATGGAGAGCAAAATTGATATTACATGAGAATTATTTGACAACATCAGCAATATGAAAGCTTGTCAGTGACACCTTTAAAGGTGGAGATAATATGTGAAATGGACGTATAAGCTACAAGAGAGTGCAATGATATTTACCCCATACTTTTTTCTATGAATATAATAAATATTTCTATGGCTGTAGCAATACGCAGAATAGAAGGACAAGAATCATTCCAAACAAAGTAATTCAATGGTTGTGAGGATACTTTTATATAATAAAAGATGTGCAAATAAAAAACAAGAAGGAATTCTACAAATTACTCTATATTTAGATTTTAAAGGCAGACCCAAATGCAAGAAAAATAGCAAGGGATGAAAGATACCCGAATATAAGTTTTAGTCCAAGGATTTCTGAACTCACTATCATCTAGTTTCCGAATCTTCAATAACAAAAAACACATCAGTTGACAAATTGGAGTAAACAACAAAGATGCAAAAACCCAAAAGAACACATTATTAGAAATAAGAGGTAATAACTTACAGCATATTTCATGTCTTCATGATTAGTATAATCAACCAAACCAAAGGTTCCTGACCAAAACACATGAAATTATGTGCCACAAAAAAATTAATGAAATAATCATATTTGGGAAAAACCGAAAATGTTGGGAACAGAACCAAAGTTTAAAGTTTAAACAGATACAATCCCAATGGCATCTATTATATACTGATTGCTTCATCAACACTAACACGAACAGCTGTCTAAATGGAACTTGTGAATAGAGGAGAAAAATCATTCAAATTACAGCATCTTATCACTGTCACAAGCTTTGAAGAGTCAACTACATCAAGACTTTAAAAACCATACCCTTTACTGTCATCTAGAACTTCCCTAAATGCCAAATTCGTGGTTCTTCAGCAAAAGCATTGATTCATGCTCCCAATTTAAGTCCCCCGTCGACTCTTCCTTTCTTTAGCCTAGGAGGTTTTTCCAATTCCAATCTCACAGGCCAGAGTAAATTTAAAAGATCCTTAGGAAGATCAACCCATGGGAAAATCAGTTCCAAAAGAACATCCCAAACAGTGAGGATCACCTGATAGGGCGATGGTGAAAAGTTTTCATGATTGATCTAAATAACTTGTAAATACACTGAAGCGTTACAATTGTGATAAACAATAGTTCAAGCTTGTGACATTTAAGATTGTAACTTTCAGATGTTATGTCGCTGAAAACTTGACGAATATGAGATTATGCAAGTTGTTCCCATACATATCAGGTATTGTCAAACAAAGAATAATTAGCATAGAAATGAACTCCAAAATCCTAACAACGGTGAAATCAATATGATATTTTCAAAACTCCTATAAAATATAAACCAAATGTTGGAAAGAGAAAATCCATTCTTATCACTGACTATGGTACCAAAGACATTTAGTAATGATTCAATAGGGCATACCATCACTGTCTCGGGAAACTTCAACGAAACACACATCACCAGCTTTTCGCATATGATCCTGGAAAAAAATTCCCCAAGAAGATTAGCTAACGGCCATGAAACAAACCAGAGAAAACAAGTCATCTTCTAAAGTGTAATATCTTTTTTGTAACCTTCAAATCTTGCCATGAAGCAGAAGATGGAAGCCCACGAACGATGACTGCATCCGCATAAAGAGAAACATTTAAGGAAATCTAAAACAAATATAGAATACATGGCACATGGGGTTCGATTCCCCAGATGCACATTTAGTATCTTCACAAGCAAAAAAGAAAAAAATAAAATAAGCAGCACTATGTTGGTGTACACGCATCCAAGCAAACTATCATTTCAATATGGATTTATAACTTTAGCGGACCTCGATACTCAGAATGGCGAGAAATTCCAAAACGGCCTGCTCCTCCTCCTCCTCCTCCTCCTCCTCCCCCACCACCACCACCACCACCATAACCACCACGACGATCACTTGAAGAAGATTGCCCTCTGCCACCATGTGCAAGCTCAACCTTCATTGAGGCGAATATGAGAGATAAATCAAAGAAAGCAAAAAAAAATGAATGCATGTGAAAGTAGATCAAAATTCTTGCTACCCTCAATCGACAACCATCGAAGTTATAACCATCACGACCTCTGATTGCATCTTCTGCATCCCGAGCATTATCAAACTAGAGATTGCACAAATTCAAGAGAGTCATAAACCCTGGAGACATTCTGATGTAACAAAGCCAAACCCAGGGTTCCGAAAACAAAAGACGAGGGAAAATACCTCCACAAAACAGTAAGAAGGAGGACGAGGTGGAATCTTCAACTCAATATCCAATATACGGCCATACTGCAAAGACAGCAAACACTGTTATATCAGATGAGCAAAAAACTGTTATATCGGATGAGCAAACAACTGTTACAGCTTTGAGCTTTATCAGTTTATGCTAAGAATTTCTATCAAATCAAAGGGCAAGTCAAATGTGTCAATTAAATACACCACCTTGAAACAAAAAACCAGCCCTAAAAAATGAGGCAATAGAATAATAAGGAATAGAAGCCACATGTACACATGCTTTGCAAGTACTTGACTAGAGCCAAATCTAATTATGGTCAATTTATTTTTTATTTTTCGATAGGAAACAAAGATCTTGTATTAAGAAAGGTCAAAAAGTCCATCATGACGCCAAGGCCGAAATCACGATAGAGCAAACTTATCATTGTGTCAAGACCCATCCTAAAGCATAATTGTATTTCAAAGAAGAATAGGAATATATGCACAAAGTAAACTGACTAGTACTATTCCATCAAATGAAAGGGGGTTAAGACTTTGTTCAATTCACAGCCTTCTTTTTGTTAGCTTTTGTTTTCCGTAAGTCCCCATCATAAACAAGGTCATCATGCACCAAGATTGTGTTTGATTAACTCTTGCCAAGTTACCCACACAAATCAACATTAAGCTTTACCGATTAATGTGAAAGTACAGAGCACAATTTATGAATAAGTTAAGTCAAGAAAAAGCTGCAAGTTTTGAATTGCCTGCATATTATACCTAAGGCATGCTTTATTAAATAAATTCTGTTAAGCAAAATCTTTAAGCTTCATTGTGGAGAGAGAAATGTATGTCTCCAATACAGCTAAACAATGATACTAAATTAGTTGCACGGTAGTGGGATGAATACTTTAATTCCAACTCCTCTTACATTATGACCAAAGGTACATCTTTCATTGGTTAATCATTACCTACATTCTTTCTTCTTGGTCCAATCAACAAGGAGGAATTTCAACACTATTTGCACCTTCAGGAAACTACTTGAATTGCCCAAGGCCATTGTCGCTCACTAACTACAGCAAAGACATGGCATCTCAAAAACATGGTTCGCTTCAATCACCGAGGTTTCAACAGAAAAAAGGAATTTATGTAGCTGCGCAGCTACATAAAAAATAAAGCTCAAGTAGCTAAACAAACAATTAAATTGCCTATGGACAAACGGCACTGTTGGGTGTTTCCAAACAGCACACCCATGCAAGTCAAACAACCGCTTGAACATGGTGAAGAGGTGCATAAAGCATAAACACTCAAAAACTTAAATCACAAGAATGGAAATGGTGTTCCGTGTGGATACTTTGAACAAAATAACCCTAGTTGACTCTGATGATCAACAAAAAATATGCCAGATTGTACCGCAAATTGTGAAACAAGAAACAAAGAAAAATCATTCTCATCCAGCAAAACAAAAGACACAATGGACCTATATTCAACACAAACCTTGTAGAAGAGATCTTCAACCTCCGATTCTCTTATATCTGCTGGCAGGTTTCCCACATAGATTGTGCGAGAAAAGCGTCCACTCATTTTTGGTTTCAGACAGAAGACTCAGTAAACACGCTTCACTGCAATGCTGCATGCAGAAGTTAGAAACCGTACATATTATGAAAGAACAAACTAGCATTACTTGTTGAAAATGAGTAATAATATAGTAAACTAAAAAATAGACTTTTCAAAGCCATGTACTCAATTTTGATAATAACATAATTAAAGCAAAACAAAAACCATGAAGCAAACCAAGAGAGCAATCCTCGAGGTGAGCAGTGCTCCACAAGCTCCATTGCTCATATGCTCCAAGACGCTCCAAAGCTATAATTTATTTGAAATAAAATTTGGTCTCCTCATCCTCTCTAAATTTTTCGCAGATGAATAGATCTTCTGATTGAGCAAGAACATCCAATCCAATTATATACAAAAACTCACAACTCCACTCTGATTTCTCCCACTCCCCATATACATCCCTATGTATGATTCCAAAGCTCAAATTCGTCCAAGCGCTTGACATCTATCATAAACAAAGCATCCTTGTCATGAGACGGTGTAAGACTGCCACATATTTATGCATATTACCTTACTCAGATTTCGTTTAAGTGCACTGAAGAAATTACCCTGGAAAATATGCAATTTATCCCACCTGCTCTAATCCCACAACTCAAACTCAATAAATTTGTACCAGTTTCACCTCAGGCTTTCAGCGTTTAATCAAACGTAAATACATATAAAACATTGAAGCGTGTGGTGGGTGTAGGAGATATCTATGTATAGGACAGATGTGGACCATTAAAAGAAATCATGTTATCCGAGATTTGCCTTTCAATCCTCTGTAAAATCCCACCAAATCCTGAGACTTCCCGGCTCTAAATCCTAAACATTACCGTACAACCCTCACCAAATCTAAGTCCCAAAACAAAACAAATAGTACACAACTGATTTCGGAATATCCCAACATACAAACGTAATTAAAGAACATACCAGAGCTGAAAGAGTGCTCAACGGGTGGACTTAGCGAATGATTTTGCAGTACCTTGGACCGCAGAGGTCGATCCGTCAAGCTAGGGTTTCTTTCTCTCTCCTTCCCCTTTAACAGAAAGCCATTGAAATTGTGGTTATAGAGAAGAAAGAAACTATCAGAGGAGTGAAATGGAGAGAAGAGATACCTTTGCAATGGATTGGGGTGTACTGGAAATCGTTGAGCAGATCTATTTGCTTTGAAATTTCCTTCCTGCCTTCTTAAGTAAAACCTTTCGGATTTTAGGGCTGACGGACGGTACGGATCTGGTTTTACTCTTCACGGCGTGATAACGTTGTGTTGCCGTCACTCGTTTTTTGGTTATAGCAAATTTTGGCAATGGCACACCAAGAGGCACACCATCGGAAATACTTTACTCCTAAACCAATGTTAATGTGAAGAAAAATGTTGTAATAGACGAATTTTGTAAGGTCATTATGAATCTTATATCTCATTTAAATTTATGATTAATAGACGAAGACTAAAGTAATATATGATGAAAAAATTCCAGCTCCATTATTGTAAGTACGAAATTATTTTGGATCCTATCAAACTCAAATGAGGTAAGTTGATTTTGATGCCTAGTTACCGCAATTTGATTTAACTTAAGTGATGAGTATTAATCCTATGATGACTTGTATGTTTTTTATGTCAAATATTTTTGAAACTTTAGGGGTTGTGTTTTGAAAACGATTTTTTGCAAGTAAGTGATAAGATGGATAGGTACACTACTCAAAAAGTTATTTTAAAGAATTATTTTTTTGAGTAAATTAGTAGATAACGTACTTTATGCGCTCTCGAAACTTAGGAAATCAAGTAGGGGTTGAAAAAACAATTTCAGCGCTCTCCAACGCTCGAGCGTTGCCCTTATGATGATTTTAATTTTGACTTTCTAGTGGTCGGCATTTATGAAAGTCAAAGAGGAGAGTAAAGGATCAAGAGAAAATTTCAAAAGAAGAAAAATGAGGATTCTACAACAACGAATAGTGGATCTTGATTCATTGTTTTTTAAATTAATTGTTAAGATGTTTATGATGGATTTTCTGAGTGAAAATTTAAGAGAAAAAGCTTTTATATGTATATTGGTTGAGGTATAAAACTTTCGGCTTGTAATCTAAGTTTAAAATTAATGAACTAGGTTAGGTAGGCTAGAATCGGCGGGCCACGGTTTTTTTTCAAAAAAGTTTCCACGTAAAAATTATTCGTGTGATAAAAATTGTTGTCGTTGCATACCTGCAACATTTATTTATTCATTATCCATTATGAATGAATTGTTGAATCCCTTGTGTGTTGATTGAACAAACAAATTTGATTACGATTTGGTTGATTAAATTTTTGTGAATTGTGTCAAATAAAATTTTAATAAAATAAACATGCACGTTCACTTATTAGGTCAAAGGTCTACATCACTTAGGGGTTTAATCTTGTAATCGTATGAGTTATATTCTATTTGGACATAATTTTCACATTAGAGTGCATATACATATTCACCATCCTCTAAGTTATATTGCGTTGCCTTAACGTTCCAAGATCGTTTTGTATGTTGCACTTTTCAAAGGTTGTTTGGAAAGTGGGTATGAGGAAAATAGTTCAATGGACTCCCAAAATTCTTGTTTGAATGGCTTTTTCACTCCTGACCCATAATTGATCCGACACCTTAAATCCTTGAATACGGGTTTCATCAAACCCATTGGTGGTGGGATCCGGTCAAGCCATACTCGAATTAGTAAGTCATTTATATTCCCCAAGTTAAATAAATCTGAGTATGAAATGGATTAGTCATTTGTGGGACAATAATATGATGATAATAACGATACATTCGTAAATCTTATATATATATATGAGTTACATATCAAACACGGGTATGAATTGAATTCGTCAATAAATCCCATGAAACAAAGATGGAGATTAGGTTTAGAATGATTTGGAGAAACCAATCCAATTCCACCCCCAAAGATCATCCAAACAAGCCACCAGTAATTTTTTTTGTTAGAAAATTTTTATTAATATTCATTGCACACCTTATGCAATGATAAAGTGCTCCATTCACAAGCATTTAGGCTGGCTATTCTAATTCAAAGAGAGTCACTTTATGCAAATAAAGTACAAAATCTTGTCAGTATATGCTTATTAGTGCATGTTCAATCCATGTCTTTGAACACCTTAGTTAAAAAGAGCCAAATTAGACACCTATTCTAGAACTAGAACCTTATCCTCCTCCTCCTCACGTCGATCATTCATGTTGTTGAAACCTATAAATTTAATCTAATCTGATAATTTAATGATGTGACACCATTATAAGTGCTAAATTAATATTAAATTTTAATATTTAATAAAATTCACTTTCAATCTAATAATAATTATAATAAATTAAGTCTCAATAATTCCAAACCCGGCATGATTGGGTTAATTACGGTGCCTTTCTTGGTTCATCTAGTGGACCAACCTTTTGCCTCGAAAGGCAACATTATTGTCGACGTGGCAAAAATAAGACCATTAGTAATATTCTAGGATCTGCAAGTGGTTCACTAGATCAATGGCTGAAATGAGGCAGTTGTTGAATCATCATGTGCAGGTTAGGTGGGGTCCAGAGGAGAGACAAAGTTCACCGTTCACCTTGATTTTTTACTTTGATTTGTCGAGAATTAGGTTCACCCAAAGTCTGGTGGTCCATTGAACAAGTGTTTGCCATGATACTTTCTATTTACATTTTACACCATTCTTTTTGATAGATGAAATAAATAGAAATTGGGCTGATAAAAGAGGAACTTCAATTGATAATATGGAATATGAATATTTTAATCTCAGCGTGAATAATTTATTTTTGATCAAATCAGGTATATAATTAATAAAAATACATATAAAATGATCCGAGTACTCTTAAACATTAAACTAAAAAAAATTAATTAATGTGAGATAAATAAAAAATGGGCGTTAAAATTCAAATTCATCGGATACAATTCTAAATTTTTACCGATAACAATTAAATAAAATAATAAATTAATTATTTTTTTGATTCAATAAATAACAAGTCATTGGTGACGTGACTAAAAAAATTTATAAAAAATAAATTATGCTGTAAGAGAATTTTACATTTTCAAATTTAAAATATTTGAAGTGACTGTTCATCCTGTCTATTATGCATGACCTCTTATCAAACATAGGCCACAAGTAGCACATCACACGTTGAAATCAAGGAATATTAAAAAGGAGTAGATTGAAATAATGATGAGGAATCTTTTTGACATTAATCCAAATATTTTATTCTTATAAATTTGTGATTGGATGGATGCCCACAGCATAATTTTTTTTTTTTTACCACCAAGAACAAAAAGAAAGAGCAAACTCATGTGACTAGGGGTGTTAATTGAGCCCTTGTCGAGCCTTTGTCGAGCTTAATTTATACATAAACGAGCTGGCTCGTTTAACTATTTACTCTTAAACAAGCTTAAAATAGTGTTCAAGCTTGACTTGATTAACAGCCCTACATGTGACCCATCCAGGGATTGCTGTTTGCTGTCAAAACTTTCTCCACTTTGTTAATTTTTCCTTGTTAAAAATCAATGGCTGAAACTTAAAACGAAGGGACCCATATGATTGATTTTTAATAGAAAATTTACATAAAAAAAGAATATATATTTTCATGTGATTGTGAGATTTGAATGCAAAATTATTGGTTGTTAAAATTGTGTATTATAAATTTTAAGCGTAGTTCAAATAGTAACGTGAATAAGTTATAAACTCAAACTTTCTTGAGTTTATAACTTAAACGCATTTCAAGTAGTAATATGAATAAGTTGTAAACTAATGAAAAATTTATCTATCATGAATACATTAGTCTTAATGTGAATAGTCTGCTTTCAATCGAATTAGGAATAGTCTTATTGTACTTTCAAGCACAAGTTATAATTGGTATTTTAACGACACTGGTACTAAAAGGTGTAAACCATAAGCGGCGAGAGAGTCATGTTTTTTGTGTACACGCGGAAGTGAGGTGTGGGTGCGTGGTTGCAGATATGATGCCCTTCTCAAGGTGTCTGGGACACTGCAGTGGATAAAGACTGGATTCATCAATTTGCGTTTTGGGAACACTTAAATACACCCACACACGTGGCACCACGACGTGACATTCACGCCCATGCGGAGAATAGTAATAACATGACCATATCATTTGCCTCTGTGGTGTGTAGTGTAGTTAACACATGCATCCAACACACATGTACATACATACATCCCACGCATATCCATCTTATGCATAAAACCAACAAATAATGCTATAATTATAAACATTATTTTTCTACACAGTCTCAATATAAACTATTAAATTAATAATTATTATTAAATGTTTAATGGCCAGGATCATTGCCACATCCGATGACGCAAATGAGATGGTACCCAAAATTTTTGTACATATCATTGTTGTAAACACAGAAAATTCATGCATATGTTGTTATGGGTATCATATCTATAATGATGTAAACATAGATTTGTATTTTATTAAAGGGGAAAGGTAGGGGTAGGGGTAGGGGCTGGGGTATTCACTGTTCATCATTTTTTTGGGACGTTGCGAAGAAGGTCCAAAAAGGTGGAGTGACCGAAACGGACGATCCGAAGAACCCACCTCTTTTCTCTCTCTAAAACTCTCTCTCTCTCTCTCTCTGCATATCTTCTATTGGGCACACTTGGTAAAATATAAACAGACATAAGAAAAAGGAAAGTTGTGCTCTGTTTTAGCCCCTTTTTTCTTCTTCTTCTTTGTTTGACGATCTGAGTTCTAGCTCTGGTCACCGATCAATGGCCGCCCTTTAGACTTAATCAGGTATGATGTTCCTCACAAGGGTATTTTTTTTATTTCTTTTTTCATGTTCTCCTCAGTCAAAAATCTGGTTGATCAATAAAAGAAACTAAAATATTGAACAAGATAAACATTTTCGCAGAACCCAAATCAACTTTCTGGAGTGTCAGAGAGGTTTGATCATGGCTGTTGTTGAGAATGCTGGGATTAACGTTGTTGGGTCATCCAATCGGACTGACTCACACGTACCAAACGACATCGAGCAGTCAAAATCGAACATCACCAACCCTTCGTCGAGGTCAAATGATCAGAATTTCCACATGATTGTTAATCAGCAACAGCAACAGAAAATAACGCCACCACCAACGACCTTTCAGGCAAACGGCACGACTATCAACAGCAAGCCTCATCAGATGAGCTCAATCCAACAGCAGCACAGCATAAACGGCAATGGTGTGGCAGATCATCATCTTCAGAGTGTGAGGCGAGGTGTGGATTTCAGGGGAAATGGTAGAGGAAATGATGATGATGACGACGGTGGGGAAGGGTTTAAGAGGGAGATGAGGGATTTGGAGGAAATGCTGTCTAAATTGAACCCTATGGCCGAAGAATTTGTGCCTACCTCGCTCGTGATCCACCATGGCATAGTGCCACAGCCTGGTGGTCAGTTTGGTTATTTTACTAACAATTTTGTCATGCACACTGAATCTGGAGTTGCCAATGGAAATTCCACCAGACGGGTAATTATATGATTACCTTCTTTTATTTTTTTCCTTCATGCTTGGCTTGATTGTTGAGCAAATCTGTGGAATTGTACAAAGTAGCAAAAATTTGATATTTTCCTTTATTTCCTTAATTCGATCAGAACGAAAGCTGGAAATTTTGTGTGACTGAGGACTTTTTTGTATTACTTGCATTTATAGATAGGAAACAATCTGAGAGAAACTATAGACTCTTAGAAGTAATTTCTTATGACCCTATGTTTTTTAGCTTATATACGTATAACTGGTTGTTTCAATTTTTTTTTCCTTCTGTTTCTTGTTTAGTTTCATAGGTATGTTTTGCTGATGGTGTGGCTTTGTAATTCTATGTTTAGAAGAAGAATAACTATAGTCATGGGAAGCGAAGGATGAATAGTCGAACAAGTATGGCACAGCGAGAAGATGTAATTAGGAGGACCGTGTATGTTTCTGACATTGATCATCAGGTAAATCTGCATTAACGTTTATGGGCTGCCTATCTTCTGGGAGTCCTGTGACTTTGGGTTTTTATTTTCTTTCATTATCAAACAATCTTTGGGCATTTGGCATCGTTTTTTTTTCTACTGTAGGTTACTGAAGAACAACTTGCAGCACTTTTTATCAGTTGTGGACAGGTAAATGTTATCATATTTCCACTCTTCTATTCGTTATAATAGAGACCCAAATGAATGGATTTCTTCCATGTTCTCTGCTGAAGGTTGTTGACTGTCGCGTATGTGGTGATCCTAATTCTGTGCTCCGTTTTGCATTCATTGAGTTCACTGATGAGGGTATGTGCATGACCCTATTATTTGAGATATATATATATATATATATAATGAAATTGGGTGGTTTTACGTTACATTGTACCTAATATGGTTGCAGAAGGTGCAAGGAATGCATTGAGTCTGGCAGGGACCATGCTTGGGTATTATCCTGTCCGGGTGCTGCCTTCGAAAACTGCAATTGCACCTGTTAATCCCACATTTTTGCCACGGGTGAGATGATATATGCCCTACGTTTATTTGCTTGATTATAACATACATTTTTGTACTTGGAGTTCATCTTTAAAACCAAGTGCATATGAAAGCTCTGCTGATAAACCTTTATTGCTTTCCGGCTTGAAATATAGTCTGAAGATGAAAGGGAGATGTGTGCAAGAACTATATATTGTGCAAACATTGACAAGAAGGTAATTTGGTATTTGTATATCACTTCTGAATGAAATCAAAGCACATTGACGGGAAATTTGTTTGTGATTGGTATTATTGTTTAATGCAGGTTACTCAAGCAGATGTCAAACTCTTTTTTGAATCCTTTTGTGGAGAGGTTTGTAGCTGCATATGTAACAAATCTGGGAGTGCTGTTCCTTCTTGAACTCCTAACAATATGTGATGGAATGTGTTGCCTGCCATAGGTTTACCGCTTGAGGTTGCTTGGGGACTATCATCATTCCACGCGTATTGCTTTTGTCGAGTTTGTAATGGTAACTATCACAAGCTTTTCACTCAATTTATTGTTTGATGCATTTGTGTGCAATAGATAATCCTGTCTAAAATCTGAAAGGAGACTTATCTCTATGCTTCAGAAACACACCATCCCTTTGCTCTTGTCTTAGTTGGAGTCAATTATGTAAAACTTACGCTGCCCTATTAATTTTGTAGGTTTATCTGTGTAGTTGATTCTTAGATGTTTGGTTTTCTTTCATGACAATTCTATTTAGGTTTTTGCCAGTGCTTTTGTTGAGTTTGTAATGGTAACTATCACAAGCTTTTCACTCAGTTTTCTGCTTGATGCATTTGTGTGAAATAGATAATGCTGTCTAAAAACTGAAAGGAGACTTATCTCTATCCTTCAGAAACATATCACCCTTTTTGCTCGTCTGAGTTGGAGTCAATTATGTAAAAGTTACACTGTCCTACTAGTTTTGTAAGTTTATCTGTGTAATTGATTCTTAAGGGTTTGGTTTTCTTAATGACAATTCTATTTAGGTTCTTGCAAGTCTCAAGGTATTTCCTTTTGCATTCTGCATCATCCCTCATATGTTTATCAGGCTCACAATTTTCTATTGCAAGTGAACTGATTTTTTCAAATACATTTTGGAATATCCCTTTGAAATCATGGTTCAAGGTATCGGCCTATACTGATACGGGTTGGTTGAGTCCTATATAATTCGGCACCTTCCAAGCAGATACTGTTACAAGTTATTGTCATCAAATCGATTGATACGGTTCCGTGATACCGCAATATGACCTAAATTTCTCGTCATGTTCAATATTTTTTTTTTTGGCTGCATCGCTTGATATCGCAACACCTGATTGATGTGTCTCAGTGTCGTTGGCCGATACTGCGACCTTGAATTATGTTTGAAATCTGAATTTGAATTTTGGATTTAGCAAATGTTTTTGATAACATTTGAAAAGAACCACTTTTCTTGATTAATATGATATTTTTGATGAAGTATTACAAGGATAGAAGATATCTGCAAGTTTTATTCTATTTTACAAGTGACAGATTGATGGTACATGCTTTTATGAAACGAGTGGATATTTTATGACTTCATGGATGTAGAAGGACCTACATAAATGTGGACTAGTTCTGTCATTTTCTTTTGGAATCCGGACCCTTGAATTACGTGAGGAAACGAAGAGTCTTCAGTGATATAGAGTCAAATGGCTTATTGAAAAGAATAGTTTTGACTTCAGGTTCGATTACAATCAGACCTTCTACTGATGTTGCAATTCTGGTCAAAATCGGATTGTGATCCGGCCCATTAATAAGCCTAATTCCTAGTATGGGGTACATAGATAAATAGTAGCATTCTAAAGCCCATATTCAGGTTCATAACCTCTCAATGCACTCTAATATGATAACCGAGTCTACCCCTGACCCCAAGCATTACAAACTCTAATTTTAGGATTTCACAGTGTTATTCTTTTGGGTGGTCTTTAAGAGGTTAGTCCCCTATCATCACAAGTAAAAGGCATAAGATAGGAGGAGTAAACTATGTGACCCAACACCATTGTTCAGACTTCAGAGTCCAAAGATGCCTTTAATTTGCCATTTTACATTTGGCTTTGGTGTCGGCAGTAGGTGCTTTATGGACTTACGAGACGAAAAGAAATCTGAGACCATGAATATAAATAAAACAACATCCCCCGTTTTAAGCCTTTTTACTCCGACAAACAAGATCCAAATTGCCTCCAATACATTTTTTCTTAAATTCTATTCTTGGTAGATGATTCACCATTAATGAGTAAGTAACCCACTTTTATACAATAGATCCTACTTGAATGCAAGGTAGGCGATCTACCAAAAAAAGAAATGGAAGGAAAAATATGTTAGAGAGGATTTTACTCCCAATAAATAGGGTATTGACCCTTTAAAGATGTCAAATTCAACATGAGAAAATAATAGCTCATATGCTATCTTGTTAAATGACAAAAAAGGTTTCTTGTCTGGAATATATATAAAACCCAACAAGAAGAAGCGGAGAAGATGTTCAACTCCACAAACTAACCTCAATCCTCAAGTTTCAACACACTTGACAACAATATCTAAGAACTGACATTTCAATTCAAGATGCACTTACGCATATACAATCACGGAGAACAAAGTTAATTAGACACATGCTAATATCTAGATTGATTTAGTCCTTAGTAAAGAAAATATATATTGCTTATTTTAAGATTAAAAAATAAATATGTTTGTTCAGTTGTAGGTATACCTGTTTTAGAGCACACTAAAAGAAAAAGAAACAACTAGCAACCATTGATTATATATGCTGCAATGAAAAAAAAATGTCAAATTATCCATCCAATCAACGCTATAAATTCACTACAATAAAAACTGACAACTATTTCTGTCAAATGTCAAACTAAACCCCAAAACCCCATCATAAATGAATGTAAAATGTAACATTAGTGCACCACTACAAAACTAATTTTGTAGTAATATTAATTAAGAGGTGCAAATCTTGATTGTCCAAAATGATCACCGCATTGATAAAGACCTTATTATCTAGCTAATGTTATTTAATACTTCCCTTGATGTTCTAATTACCTTGAGCAACATGAGGAAAGCACAAAAGAAAATTTGAATTCTCAACCTCAATTCTTAATCTCCAACTGTTTACCAGTAGGACCAAAAAGAATTCAAATAATAGTAAAAAGTTTTGAATTTCCTTCAGCACCTATATGAGAAAATTGACATCCATCATGCAGAACAACTGAATTAAGCACAATAAGATGGTGCTTTTAAATATCAAAGATTGAAAAAAAAAAAGTTTAAACCTTTGTTTGTTTGGCAAGAAAACTTGCGTAAATTTTTGAATGTAAACAAACTAATGCTTTTTTTACTTTTTCTGTGTTCACTATAAAGCCTTAAAACCCAAAACTTTTGTTAGATGCCCAAAAAAGAAAATTGATAATAGTATAATAGAATAAAAAAAAGAAATTATTGTATTAATCAAAACATTGGTTTAAACTCATTAAAAAATGCTTCTCTCTTTCCACCACAAGATAAAGACCCAAATCCCTTTATTTCTCTTTCATTTTATAGTAGTCAAACATAAAGTGTAAAATCTGCAAAACAATGAACTAAATAAAAAAAGTGACAAACAAACCAAGAAACTAATTTTTTATCATTCAAACCACTTTTGTTACGTGGGAAAAGTTGATCTTGAAAATAGTATGTGAAAACCGAAACAACCCTCTTCCTTTTAGATGGCGGCAACTATGTTCTTGCAATATGTGCGTCACATGAATTATGGAGTTCACTCTTTATACAAAATACTACTCTCTTGTACAAAGTAATAGAAGCAGGTTGACCCAAATCCTTCTAAAAATTATGGCCTCAATTTGAAGAGTTGCATAGCGATTCACATATATAATACAACAACTTCACACTCACACATACGAAATTTGAAAAAGGGGGGGGGGATGAAATCGAAAACAAAAAATTACAGTGCCCGTGATGATGGGACCAAATTCATCAATTTGTCTCGTTACCATAGATGTTTGCATGATCCGTAGCCATCCAAAATACAATGGAAGTCTGATGAGCTCCTCACATGTGTGTTTGCCTCTTGTTGAGAACCCATACACACTTGAAGAATGTAAGGCAACCCCCATAAAGAAAGATGATGTTTATAATCCAAATAGGTTATGCTGGCCTGCTAAGAAGTTTTATAGTTCTTGTTCAATTTTGTAATTGAATTTTTTTAATTAAAGAAATTTACAGAGAAGATATTGACTTAAAGAGAAGGTAAAAAGAGAGTGATTGTCTATTTGTTTTTAACCGGCGGCTAATTCCATGAGAGAGAGAGAGAGAGAGAGAGAGGGAGGGAGAATTGTTGTAACGGCAGTAGAGAAGGAATTTAGGGCCATTAATTTTAAAGGATAAGAATGTAATATTTTCATTGTGGGTATAGTTGAAAAAAAATGTTTCAAGGTTTGCTGATATATTAAAGTAGTAAGATAGTCTGTCCAACTTTTTGCTTTCTATATATAGAGGAAGAGGGACAATCATTTAGGAGATGTGCCCCTCCATCTCTATTGTTTCTTAAACTGATAATTTAATGTAGAAAATAGAACATGAGGAGTATGTCATAAATGATATTAATATAATAAATAAAAGGTGTATTATTGTCTTTATAATATATTTATTCATGGAAGTTTAGATAATTAAGAAATGTTAGAGGGTAAAAGGGAAAAATAAAAGTTTTTCAAAGATACTTACTTTTTAAAGTAGTATAGATAAATGGAGCAATGCTTCTCTTTGGTTTTTCCCTGGGTATTTTTGTTCCTAATCTCTCTCTCTCTCTCTTGTTAGTTTGCTGCTATCTTCCTTCCCCTACATGTCATTGTTATTTTCATCATATTGCTTATGTTCCCCCTTTTATGATTGAAGTTTATTTATATTATTGTGTCTTGGGCCATGACTACTGGTATGGGCTCTCCAATGATAAAAGTCATTGACTCAAATTAGTCCTTGCGTTGTAGGCTCGGCAATGTTAATGAAAGAAGGTGTTTCATTGTTCACAAATGGGTAAACTTGTGAACATGTTTTATTTGAATAAACAGAAGGGGTAATTTTATTTGTTGTAGTGGCTATAATTTTGCTATATATATATGCTTGTTTGAGTGATTGCTCCTTGGAGGAGAAGGTGATGTAGAAGGCCTCATGCTTGCCTCTCTCCTTGATGTGGGTTATGTTTTGGGTGTAAAGTATGCCCATATATTTCTTCACTGCCTTATATCGTTATATTTGTGGCATAAGGTTTTTATAGAGACGGCCTTGGTTTGGGTAATGCCATGCGATTGTGTTCCTTACTTGTGGAATGTTCATGAATTAGGCAATAATGAAATCTTTCACAAGAATCTTTCCCAAAATTCCCAACTAATACTAAATTGTAATGTTTGATTATTAGACCATGGTGCCTCAACACTTTCTGTTGCTTTAAACGGTGCGTATGGAAAGAAATAGTAGAATTTTTGAGTTTGAAGGAGGATTTTTGTGATTTTCTTTTTTCTGTTTCCTTTGATACATTGCTTGGATCTCTAGTCCACATATGTGTACTTTTTTTCCTGATTTTAATGAAAGTTGTTTATTTTAATAAAATTCCATATCATACATTACTTTTTTGTGTGCTCGAACTTGCCTTATTCTTTGTGGCTTGGCCTATGAGTCATATTTGCACACACCAGTTGCGATGATAGTCTTCTGTAATTTGCAGGCTGAGAGTGCAATTGCAGCTCTGAACTGCAGCGGTGCTGTCTTGGGATCACTGCCGATAAGGTCGGTAATTGAGTTATGCACCCTTTGTCCATTAGCCTTTTTCTATTCTTTTCATTAATATGTATATTTTTTATTGTGGCGGCTAAGCAGGGTAAGCCCATCAAAGACACCTGTTCGGCCTCGCTCTCCTCGCCCATCCATGCACTGAATCTCTTTGCATTTCTTCTGAACTGATCTTCTGCAGAGGAATATATCTAAATGTAGCTTTGTAGATAGAGAGATACTTTCAAGGTGCTTTGTGCTACCTTTGTGGCATTTATTTTTATGTCTTGTCCATCGCTTCTCAGCATGGTATCTTACCTGTAGGGGTTTCTTTATGAGTTGTTCATTAGCATGTCGAGTTGGACAGAATTTCGAGGCACGAGTTGGTTTAATTTATGTTCCACAATTATGTCTCACAGTGGTTACTGTTCAAATGTTTCTAAAGAAAAATCTTGAAGACTCATTTCATGAGTTTCTATTCCTTATTTGTCAATGCTCAAATATGTTGGATTCTCAGCTGCTCTTAGGTTTTCTAGATGTTTGGAGCATTTGATGGCTGGCTCTTACCTGTTTTCATGCCTATGTGTGGTTGGCATTTTCAGTGACATGGTGTCTTATTTGATTTTATAAGCATGAATCTTTGGACGAGCTGATGCTCACTCTTCTCAGTAACTCTAAACTGTGTGCTGACAAAAGCAATGCGCCGCCTGTGTCTGCTGAAGGCATTCCTCTCTTTCAAGAGAAATCACAGCATGTCCAGCCCTGGTAAGGTTCTTTATTTTGCATTGAAATAAATCGCATGCTGCACCACTTGTGTAGGTCCCGTCAATTCTTTTTGAGTTTCATTTGAGTATAGTTTGCTTTGAAATATCAGGTGACTTGATATATTCCAATATACACAATTACATGGATTATGGTAAAATATGGATAGGAGAGCCAAAAGAGAAGCACTCCCAACACAGTGCATATGACATAAATTTAGCAAATGAACTGAAATTGGTGGCATACCCGTGTCGAATAGAGAACGGAACAAGATTTACTGAATGTCCACGTCAATGACCTTGCGTTCTACCTTAGTCTTAGGAATGGAGATCAAGAGAACTCCATTTTTTACTTCTGCTCTGACTTTATCCTTCTCGCCATTCTCTGGGAGCTGAAGACGAATATCATAGTTGCTTAAGCTCCTGCCTGACCATGAATCATCTGCACCTTGTTCTTTCTTGTGCTCTCCTTTGATGACAAGCACATCATCCTCAACAGAAACCTTCACCTCCTATTGGAGAGTCCAGGCATATCGAACTGCATCCTAATCTCATGTTCATCTTCTTGGATGTCCAATGGGGCACGCACCTCCTCTGCTGACGGCTTCCTTCCTGGGAATGTCTGGGCATTGGCTAGTGATCGATCTATCCATGGCCATCTTTCGAGGCCGTTGAACGGGGTTCCTCTGTTGTTGCCTTGATTACTGACGTGAACATCCACGGAGTTATCTCTGGTCGCCTGAGCTCTCACGACAGGCAACCTTGAGGACTTTATTGCATTACATGCAAACGGAAATAACACGGAAGATTTTGCAACTGCCTTTATAACCGTCTTTATTTGACAACAGAGGCAAGCCAGAGCATGCCAGAGTGTTGGCAGCCATTTGTGATCAAAAGACAACACCCAAAAGGATTAAGAAGATTACGAATGAGCTAACTAACGATGAACTTTCAGTTGGTAGGTTCAGATGATACGAGAAAAAGGTCAGGAAAAAGATGCTTAATATAGATGATACTAGACCCCTGTACATCTTGTCAAATCCACTTATGCACAGTTCTCTCTCTTTCAAAAGATCGATTCATCTTTGCAAAAACCAAACCAGGTTTTTGCAAAGTTAATCGTTTTTTTTTTGTTTTTTTTTATATCCCAGTTGTGCCAATAGATTATCGCATGGGGTAATGTTAAAAATTGTGTGAAGTCGCCTCTCTATGTAAGGAGTAAATATATGAGTGGTGGCTTTAAAGAACTACGCGTGGTAGGATATTACCTGTCTTTTCAATGAAGATATCATTAGTTTGTGGGTGTGGTGGTACTGGATTTGTGAGGTTGTATACCGATGGTGGTTGGGTTGTGGGGCGGTGGTGGGATGGTGGATTTGGTGGGTGGGTGCTATCAGCTATGTGGGTGGCTGTGAAGGTGGAATTAGGTTGTGGGGCGTGGTAGATTTTGGTGGGTGGTGCGAGATGAGGTTATATGCCCAAATCTGGGGTTTCTGCTCAAATGGCTTCGTCTTCTCCAACCAACTACATCGCCATCAAACTGCGTAAACCATCAACCCTATACTCAAACGACTTCATTGTGTTCGTAACAATCAAAGCCTCATCAAGAAAGTGCATAATTCTTACTCGGCATTGCCTCTAGTCTCATCACCACAGCCATATTTGAAACCAACTGACAAATTTTTTAAAATCATGACATACAGGAAAGTGACTTACACAGTATACAAAATCACAATAGCTTGGCAAAATTGTTTGGCACCTTGAGTTTATGGGAGGAAGAGTCGTGAAGATTGATTAATTGGGCTTTGATCAGCTGAAGAATTAGTTTTGAGTTTGCAATGAACTGCAAAACCAGAAAATTATTGGGTGGTCTTGAGGTCATTTCCATGAAGAAGAGAAACAGAGCATAAGGAAGCAGTTGCTTTTCGTTTACCCCCTCCTCTCCTAAACGTCCAAACCAAGCCTAAACCAATATAGACAAATGACTATTCAATAAAGCATTTTGTCAAACAAACAGTAGAACACCACTAAGAGACATCACTTTTCAATTTGGAATTTTGATCCAGTTCTCGTAGATTTTTTCCGACAAGGGCGGGACCAGACAAAAGAGGGACACTTTCTTGGAGCTGGCAAAAGAGAGACATGACCCTACTAGTACTAATACTAGTATTTATTAACGGCAAGAAGATTGTCAAGATCAGCCGGGAAAGAGACACTCATCATCCCCACATAAACAAAACAACAAAGGAATGATAAACAAACCATTTCACTTCACATTTTGTGATAAATCTATGTATATGCCAAAACAAAATCTTAGAAACTCAGTTTGGAAGCAAAAATAAAAACTAACGAACAATAACATATCAAAAGTTGAAAATATAAGCTGACCAAAATCACCACAACCCAACTCGAGAAAGATGTCATATTGGTCTAGTTCAGCCACCGGAGAGCACCGGTTGGACTGTTGCTACCACTGCTATCAGACAGAGAGAGCATTGTTCTGTGGAGAACCCCAGATGGAGACGAGACAGCTGTTAGCGGAGGACTAATTGAATTGCCATTGCCGGCGTGAGGTGATTCTGGATTCGAGCCTGCTGAAACAGGACGCAAGGCCTCAGCTAGTGGCCCACCTGGTGTTGTTGAAGCCACCCACGGACCAGGGCTCTGCCAGCTTGAAACTTGAGTCTTGTGTTCATCTGAAACTTTAAGACCTAAGCCCACTTTTATCATACCCATTTTCTCATCGACAGATTCACCAGCAGCCATAGCCATAGACAGAGTGAGTGAAGAAGGCGAGAGGTTTCCATGAGATGACACAGAGGACTCGTTGTAGCTGTTATTGTCCTGTTTGTTGGGAATGTCATTTGACCATGCATCAATAAAACCTCTTGAAGTCTCTATTTGGGGCTGCCTCTCCATGGACACAAGCTCAGTGTTGAGAAACAAATTGCTCTCATCATTTTGTTGGTTCTCTACAGGACCATTGAAGTCTGCATACAGATTCAAGGACTCTACTACCCCATAATGTTGCCGGAAAGCAGAGGAGTTTGCCAATCCAAGGTTGGCGTGCACCAAATCCAACCATTCTTGAGCAGATGAATCCATTGTTACCATTTCACCTTCCATCCAATCCAAACTACTTCAATTTGAAACACAAATCAATCAATTAATCAACCAAACAAGAGCACCCATCATCATCAGACACAACAAGCTATGAAGCTAAGAGATTTACCCACCTTCTGGGTTCATTGTAAGAGGCAGGGAAGTTCAGATCAGCTTTAGTATCAACCAACAAAGGTGTCTCATTTGCTTGAATGGTAGTAGATCCAACGAGCTGAGATGAAGACCCCTTGGATTGAACTGTTGGGTCAGGCTTAGCCGTTGGAGTTGTGTGAAGAGGAGGGCGGTTAAGGCAGGTCTTCTTCTTGTTATTATTGTTGTTGACGTTGTTGAGAGGGGAATGAACTTCCACATGCTTTCTTGAACGGGGACGGCCTCTGTTCATGTGGCGCTCACAGTACTTCTGGTTGGGCGCAACATCTCTTGAGCACCTCCATTTCTTCCCATCTGTTCTTTTGCACCTTCCTGGCTCTAGATCTTTATTGCTCGAATATCGCAGATTGAACACAGAACCACCAGTACCACCCACTGCCCACAAAGAGAGAAAAGAAAGAACTTAACTTTCAAAGAACAAAACAAGCCCCCTTCAACTGAGAGTGAAATAGGCAAAACCCACAAGAGTTATCATGGGGAGAGAGAGAGAGAGAGAAAGAGACACAGAGGAAGAGGAGGAGGGATCATTACTGGGAGAGCGGTAAGCAGCAGGGTCTGCAGGAAGATTTCTGGTAACAGGTAAGAGGAGATCAGGAGGCACAGGTACAGAGGCCACCATGTACTTGTAGATCATAGCTTGTCTCTCAAGCTCCTTCCACTGAGCCGATGTAAAAGGAAAGCCCAAAGTGGCTGCCATCCCTCCTGTTCAAACACAAATCCACAAAAATCAAATCTCAGGAAACCCTCTCACCATCTTTCTCACTCGCTCACTCTCGCACATTTTTATGCTCTGGTCATAGCACAAACCCACATCAAAGGAAGTGGAAAAAAAAAGATTATGAGAAAAAAGGAGTGATTAGCTTTGTATTTGGCTTCAAAAGAAAAGAGATTTACCTGGGGATTTGAAGGCGGTGTTGGTGGTATTAGTGGTTGAAATACCAAAAGGCTGCAAAGTTCTTACAACAACTGCAGCACCACTAGCAGCAGAGGCAGCAGCAGTAACATCATCAAGGTATATATTGCCTACCACCTCGTCAGCTCCATTCTTCCAGGTGGGACCACTGCGTCCACCATAACCACCTAGCGTCTCAGAAGATGATGATAATGGACGGTGATGATCATGATGATGACCCATCATCGACTTAGGAAGGAATAATGATTCAGTACTTTGCAGCTTCAAAGCCAAAGCAACATCATTTCTATCTAGGGTTGATGATACCTTGTTTGAAACGCCAATATCACTACTACTCAAAGCAGTGTCCATACCCATAAAAACACTTCTCTTCAAATGGAAATTACCTTTGCTATCAAACCATAAACACAAAGTGAGATAGAGAAATCCCCCACCTACCTACTCTGAACCTGTTGTTTGTGTGTGTACCTTCAAAAGTTTCAGTTTCTGGGTATTTAAGGCACCAGTGTTCTCTCTCTTTTTAGGGTGTGGTCTGTGGTGTTGGGTGGAAAAATACTAAAGAGATAGTGTGGGGTTAATGCGGATTTTGGTATTTAATAATAGCTTTGCCGCCATTCTCGGCCTCTGCTTTGCCTCCGTGCTTCCAACATTCGCACCGTCAACCCCCCCCCCTTTTCTCTCCTCTATCTCTCTATCATTATTGCATTGTATATCTTTTACTGCATGCAACGTTTGACCCCAGTGGTAAGCCATACTTGTTATAAATTGTTATTATTTGAAAATAAACGAAGGATATGAGCACTCCATTTATCAACAAACCGGGTAACTTTCTCCATCCCCACATAGAAAAGAGAGGGCAGGGAAGTTGGTATCAACTAGTTTGTTCAACAAATGTTAATTAGACAAAAATTGATTTTTAGTCAATTTTAAGTCGAATCAATTATGAAACTCACTTATAATTTATGTTTAGATTATGTTACAAGATGTCTAAATTTACTCGAATTACTTTTTGAAATTCAAATATTGACTATCGTAATTCGAACATGTTTAGTTCTTTGAAAAACAAAAACAATTGACCTTTAAAAGTGTTAAACTTGATATTTTTATATATTTTTTTTTAATTCAATAGTTAGAATTGGTTAATTTATACATATCTTGATTAAACCACTATTTTGATAAGATGAAATACAAATTATTTATGCTGGAATTAAGATATTCATAAAAGATAAATCTCTCGTAATTTAATCGAAAAAAATTATCAAGATTCAAACTAAAGACATTCAAATTTATAATTGATCACTGTTATTAATTGAATTACCCTCTAAGATTAAAATTTTGAATTATCTGATGTTAGACTCAATCTTAAAATAAAGAGTAATGCTAGACGGACTTAAAAATTAAACTTAAAAATTAACTTAATAATCTCAATTATTGAATAGATAGGAAGTCTCAATAAATACTGAGACTTATAATTAAATTAATAGTTAAAATTATCGAATCTAATTTTTAAAATTATTTTTTAAATTCATATAACATTACTCGAGTGGAGCTCATCTGGACGGCTGCCTCTACAGCAAACAAGGTTCAGTGTATCGTTAGCGTTATGGGGGGCTGTCGTCAACGCCGTTGAGACACTGTTCCTCGAAAAGCGTGAAAGGGGGGAAGGGGTCCAGTAGGTGTAGACGCCATCCGCTAACTTATTGTTGTTCCCTCACCTTGAGCAGCTGTCTGCCTCTAAGCCAGCCAACAGTGGCTGATTAGTTCGTGACACCCAAGCGCTAGGACGGAGCGTCTAATATTCATCATGAGGTATAATATATAATTAAGAGGAGATGTGACAAGACATGAAGTACATAGGCCTATGTCCATGAAGAAAATGACAAGAGAGTGTGTGTGTGTTGCCAAAATAATAATGAGGAGGAGAGATTTTTTTTGATTGGGGTGTTGATTTCAAAGGATAAGATTTGGCTTTAAAAAAGGTGGGCCTCCTTCCCTCCATCCTTATTGGCTTATCAAACGGCTCATTTATTTAGGGAAAGTCTACTGACTATATTACCAAACTTGTAATTATTTATTATAACTGCTTAAAAAAAATCTAATTGACTATAAATATTTATATGAGGGTTTTAAATTTGTTCTATACACATATTTTATTTACATCAATGTATATAATTTGAATTATGGGTCTTACGCTGACCTATTTGGAGAAGCTGGTAAGTCTTCAAACTAATTGATCGAAGAATAAATTATGTGAAATATATATATATCATCAAAGAACAACTACAACACTGTTACTTAAAAACAGCAGAGTCATAACGTCTTATAATCCCCACACACACTCTAATGTTGTGTTTGATTGGAGGAAAAATACGAAAGATGAAAAATGAGGAAAGAAAGTGGAAGGGGAGGAAAACCTTTCCATTGTTTGGTATGAAAGGAAAATGAGAGGGAATGAAAAATGGAAGGGAAATGCTTTCTCTTTGGGCCTACCAAATTTTTTTTCCCAAAAAATAAGCGAAAAATGGATTGAAAATAGAGGGAAGATGAACATTTTTTGTGAATGGACTATTTTACCCACCACTCTCTTTAAAAGTGAGATTTTAATAAAATGTAAGTTCAACAGTTTCTTTTTTTTTTTTTCCCAGAACATGTGTAGCTTTGGCCTTTTTGATGAATGAGGCTTAAAAATTTATTTGTCTCCCCTTTTTTTTCCTTTTTTCTTTTTGTTCCTAATAGTCCCATAATTCAAACCGTTTAGGTCTAATTTTTTTAATTATATATTTTTTAGTATTTAGTATTTACCGCATAATATAATTTAAACTTAACTTATTAAGTTTGCTTTTGTATATGTAATGAAAGATTTAATAATTAAATGTACATAATAAAAAAAATACATATAATTTCTAGTTAGATACACATTTAAATAATTAAATGAAGAATTTATTTATAAATAAATTTTATTTTAATAAATGATACTATAGAACATGAATTTTTGTTGTAAAATTTAAAATATTTAATATTTCATCTTTGATTGGAGTATTTTTTGTTTAAGTATAATATTTTAAACTTAAAAAAAGGTCTAAATATTATATACTTATAAACTTTAGGGAGTTTAAATATTATATACTTATAAAAAAATCATGCATTTTAATTTATTTTCTTTAATCTTATTCATGTAATGAGATGTAAGGGTATAATGGTAAATTTGATATATATTTTTTCTTTTTATCCAATTTTTCATCTAATACCAAACAAAGGAAAATGCATCTCTTCAATTTTTCATCCATCATACCAAACATAATGAAGGAAAATATATTTCTTTAAACTTTTCATCCTTCCAACTTTCCATCATTCTTTCCATCTTTCCAATTTTTCATCTTTCCTACCAAACGGACCCTAAAGTTATCCGATGTGAAATAACTCTAACACATCACCACCTAGGCTCTAAGGCTTGTACTTTGAAACGGGCTCGAGAGGGGAAGTCCACATGGGACCACCTTAAAAAGCAAGTATTTTTTTTTATCAAAGAATAACTACAACAATGCTACTTAAAATCAACAAAGTCATAACGCCTTATAACCCACACACACGCTAAAATTACACAATATGGGATAACCTTTATGTGAGATATATGATTAACAAGAAATCAGGGGAATAGAATGCTATGCAATAATGCTCGAGCCCAAGGCTAGACATGGGAAATAGACACATGAATTGTAGCAGCTGCTACAATTCCATGCCTAAACCTAATATATTATTTCTATCAATTAAACGAAAATAATATTTATATTCCACGTTAAAAAAAAAAGTACGTAAATATAATGGCTCTAGACTCTAGTATTAGCCGAGCCCGTTGGTTAGAAATTAATCAAAGTTGGTAAAGCAAGGCCTGGACATACCTTAGTTAAGTTGTACGAAATATATATTTTTTTAAATGGCTTTTTTTTTTGGCCTTTTCAAATAATAAAATATTTTTTGCGTAATAAAAAAAAAGACAAAACAATTGTGGAACCCTGGTAAGGTAACTTTAAACATGGGTTAGGGAAGCTAGAAGAAGGAAAAGAGACAGCTGTAGAGGAGGATGTGGTGTCAGCGTCACAAGCAAAAGGACAACTAATACCCTCAACTTCCCAAATCCTCTCTCTCTCCTCTTCGCGAAGCGTGCAGTTGCTTCTTAAACTTACATCGACACACGAGTCCCACCTACGTAATACCTAGTAACCATTAGCTCCACCACCCACATATTCCAAGCACCGCCGCAACGTCCACACACCACCACCAATGTGTGCCATAACTTTTTCCGATTAATAACAAACTACTTTACAACTGATGTCAATTGTATGAATTTCTTACCATCCTTTGTCATTTTCCTGTATTTCTTCAGTAATAAAAAAAAGTGAATTTAAAACATAAAAAAAAGCATAATGAAGATATGACAAAAAGAAAAAGAACATTAATCAGACAACAAATTCAGTTATTATATGTTCCAGCATCAACCCATATTCTCCGACAAGGTAGATTGAACATGTTTTGGGTCTCCTCTCCTGTTGGTAGTATCTGATCGAAGTCTTGTACGTAAAATCATTTCTTTCAGCCAAAACAAAACTACCATGTTCTTTCTACTCTCCCCATTGACAATATGCCCAAGCTACTGTAAACTTAACCATCAATACCTTCGACTTGTGCTGAACGAAATCCAATTTGCATAAGCTATCGGTTATGTATACATCTATGTATATAAGAACTTACTTTGTTTGTTTGATTTTCAGGTGTATAATATAATAGCCTATAATACCTAAATCAGTTTATTTACAATAACCTATCGTCTGTCCAATCGTCACCCACTTAAGTCTAAATTAGCTACTCAAGCTTTGACCATCTTACCTATTTGGCAATTCAGTAAAACCAAGCTTCATTAAAATTTATGTCACCATGACTAATGTGCCCACCACATGCAGATTTTAAAAATGTTAGGCCTTAGAGACGGTGGTGGTAAATAGGGGTGTTCACTCTACCTTACGGATAAGAAATATGGTATTTTACCTTTCTACCTGATACTTTGCAAATTTTATTTATTTTGGTCTACCCTATTCGATCAAGTGTAATATTCATACCCAACTTCCATCCAAATTAATCGGATAAAAAGTCAGGTAGGAAATCAGGTGAACAAGTTTTGTAGTTATTAATTTTTAGATCATTTTAACAATTTAATTAAGTAACCTGCACTTATTTAACAATACAATAAACTAATAATACTAAAACTTAAAACAATTACAATAAAACACAAGAAAGTTCAAAGCATAAACATCAATTCATCATAATTATTGCACAAATAAAATAACAACTATTTTAAGTTTAAATCACATGAAACATATCAAAAATCATAACTGCATTTGATGGATATTCTGCATTCCTACATGATTTAATCGGAAGATCAAAATATTTTCTACATTTCTATCTAATTTTTTTTTCGGTTAACCGACCAATAGGGTTAGGTAAGATCGGTAAATGGATTGGCATGCACATTAATAACGGAGTCTTAATTAAAAAAAATATGTTTCATCACTCATACGAAGTATCTCCTTAGTTACCAAGCATTTCATTCAAACAAAAGAAAAATTAGCATGACATTGAAACAATCAAGTTCAACTTAAACACAAAATTGACCTAATGAGAGGATGATTAAAAGACAATGTGAATGAGTACCACCGATTTTCAAAGGTAATCCGAATCACACAATCTGAAAAACGACATACTCTCATAAGTCAGTAAGACCGACACATCACTCTAACACTGCATTATTTTATATACCACATTAGTTTGACATCATCAAGTTTTACCACTGAAAACAGGGTCAGTAAAAAATTCACTTGCGCACTAGAGAGAGAGAGAGAGAGAGAGAGAGAAGCATATTTCATACCATTCATATTCCAAATCTTGGTATTGGAATACTCCCAAGTCCCAATGAACAATACAAGTTTATTTGCATTTGCTCATGCACAT
Organism: Ilex asprella; assembly: GCA_023539305.1. Classification (NCBI taxonomy): domain Eukaryota; kingdom Viridiplantae; phylum Streptophyta; class Magnoliopsida; order Aquifoliales; family Aquifoliaceae; genus Ilex; species Ilex asprella. The sequence goes on along the minus strand of CM042201.1, from coordinate 21,438,238 downwards.
GTTTTACTGAATAAAATATAATTTCTTAAATTGACAAAGAGAAGCGAGAATAAGAACATACACATGCGTTTTATTGAATTGAAGATACTCTTAAACTAGCAAGTGTAAGATCATCAAGCAGATAACCATTCACCTGAGTTCGAAGCAAGCAACTACCCATATCTCCATTTTTCTAATTCATACACAACAATATACTATATTTCGAATACTATATTGCCAAAGCACAGTTCAAAAGGTGTGAAAATAATACAACAGCAGAGTAAGTGGAATTACACAGCATATAATATGGAAAACGAGTTCATGCATTGATATCAAAATCATAAACGGGTTTGGTATTGGATTATTCCTACCGTGGCCTTGCTTATTCTCTCTTCAACCTCCAAAATGCAAACTCACAATTCGAATTCATCATCAAGCTTGAGTTGCTCAGCAGCAGCTTCCTCCTCTTCATCATCGATGGCAAAATAAGGGTTGTGCGCCTTAGGCCTAAAATTATACCCCGTAAACACATAAAAGGCAAGTGTAGCCAATTCAGCTGCTACCACACTCGTCCATTGATACCGATACGAAGTTATAGTTTCCAAAGCATAGACCACAACACGCGTAAAGTAAATGTAACATATAACGAATATGTAGTACTGCCTGAACAATGTCAACTTCATCAAATTCACTGCGGCCTTCCCATCCGTCCTGGCTGCCTCACGTAAATTCTTAATAGACCAAACAATCGGAAACAGAACCGCGCAACAACAAAGGATATCGACAAGCAAAAACACTTGTTTCCACGTATATGTATCCTGCCCATAAGGCCCAGTCTCATCAACCACCACTTGGGCAACATTCGCAACAACTTGTAAAGGTATCACAATCATCAAAACCTTCTTTTCCTTACCTTGCAAATACGGTTTCAAAAACGACCAACCAGTCCCAATCAAGACTATCAAAGTGAACAATGTAATTCCCTTCAAGAAACTGAAAATATAGAAAACAACATCCCAACCGTGAGCGCTACCGGTTCTCTTAATATACGATTTATCCTCGGCCTCACACAAGAGATTCAAAGCCTTCAAAATCACAACCCCAAGCATGAAGAAGTGAATCCCGTAAACAGATGCTGATCTTTTAGCATGGTATAAAGTATAAACCCATACACCACCCAATGTCATGTATACCAAGAAAAATAAAAAGAAAATGAAGGGGAGAGACGTTTTACCGGCGGACAAATAAACACGCTGACCAGTTTTGGGGTTCGTATTGTACATAGATGAGTGAACATTCATTGAAATCTTGAGGTTTGGAATACAATTGGCTAAGACCAGAGTGAACTGATTGGCGTCAGAGACATTGACGGTGGTGTTGAAGTGATTAACTAAGGGTTGAATTTTGTCCAAAGTGTACAAGAGTTTGACGAGATTGGATTTGAGAGAGCATTTGATTTCGTCTTCTTGGAGCTGTTCGAGGACGTGAAGCCAAGAGTCTCGAGTGCAGAGGAAGAACCCGATTTGGGAGAGGTCGGGATTAGGGTTTTCGAGGAGGATTTGGGTGACATCGAGGTCGAGATGGCCGGAGTGGGTGAATCCAAAATCGTCGAAGGGGATGGTGGGTCTGTCGTCGGATCGGATCTCGGTGAGCCGTATTTCAGAGAGGGTTGGTGTGATGAGGAGAACGAAGGTGAAGATTAAGAGAGAGAAGAACTGGAACGAGGCCATTGTTGGGTTCTTGTGAGTGGTGAGGGAAATTGGGGACAGGGTTCGAGTTTATTGAGAGACAGGAAGAGAGACTTCGCAGTTCCACCGACGGGAGAGGAGGGAAGTCAAGTGAAAGTCAAGGTTCCTTACAGGAGACGGCAGAAGAAGGGGAACCAACCAGTAGGTTTCGGGCACGTAGTTGGTATGTCCGTCCCAGGCGACGTCGTTTTGTGTATCGAAAAGTCAAGGCCCAAAATTTGGGGCTGGTTATCTGCCTAACCCAAACAAAGGGAAGGCTTTGAAATTCCCTCCTTTCGCCAATGACACTTTATACCCTATAAAATCTCACATTCTCAATTTATACCCTAAAATTTTGATATTCCCATATTTCCTATCCAATAAAAACAAAAAGATAACAATGTGTTCTATTTAAATAAAATTGAGTACTAAACAAATTATTATATATAAAAATAAAATAATATGAGAAGTACAATAAAAATATTAGTCAAAAAGAAAACAATGAATATTTACTTTTAGATTACATTATTACCTTTTTATTTGATTATTAAGAGTAATATAAAAATCTAATACTTTAAGATATAAATTAAGAATTTAAGAATCTTTTATTAAAGTATAAAATGTCAACCGACTTGACAGTTCACCTTGAGAAAATATTGAACATAACAGTTACACCATATCAGTAATGTCACGTAGTATAATCATCCAATAGAAAAATTATAAAATAGATAAAATAGAGTTCACTTTCTTATATTGAGGTGATTATGAATTTTTATGAGACTCACTTGTAGACTTATTCACTCATTAGTGAATGATTATACCACGTGACACTGTTAACATAATGCAACCAATATTTATTCATTCTTCTCATGTTTTACTTCCTTGACCAATGAAAAAACAGTGTTCTCTAAGTAAGCTTTTCAAACATAAACATATTATTTCTACGGGGGTGAAAGTGACCTAAAAACCCTTGAGAGAGGTAATCAAGATGCCATGAAAGCTCTCATTTGATTCACTTCAAACATTGAACCATATGCTTGCTTGCTTAAATTAGTACCAATGAATTATCAGCTCATACGTGTTAATGAAACTGCCAATTCAATTCCATAACTAGACACATGCATTGAAGAACACCAACTAGATTATTAACCCATCATTAAAACAACAAACAGAATGTTTATCAGGCTGCCAAATAAACAGAATGTCTAAAGACCGACAAGATCTTTTACTTCTTCAGCGTGATGGTATCTATTGCTTAGGAAAAGAAAACGAAGTGAAAATGAAACCAAAAAAAAAACTTACATTTTCGAATGGAACCATGATGGCAGAGTATCAAATATGTAGCAGTTGGAGGTATAATTATTGCCAGGGGAAGAGAGGAGCCACACTACCAAGCTTCACTTGCACACCCTCAAGCATATATTGATGATGTAGGACGGGAAAAACTAGAAACCAAAGAATACAAAAAGAAGAAGAAAGAAGGGGGTGGAAGGGATTTCTTTCATCCTCGCAAGGAATTGGTCAAAAAACACACAAAATTCTTCAAGGAAAAATAATTTTTATTTAAAATAAAAATAGTTGAGATTACACCATTATTTTATAGGACAAATTCCCTACTAAAATAAAAATTATTCTCCTAGATATTCATAATCAAACTCTTAAATCCATATCTTACTAAAACTCTATAACAATTTCCCAGTTAAACTCTAATTAATACTCATAATCAAACAAATACTCATAAATCAAATAATAATAATAAAACTACCAATTACACTTCCTTTTGGACCAAAAATTCCTAGTCTTTTGCGTAAGCTTCCAAAGTCGATTGTATTGGTCCAACCAACCAATGGCTGCGCCATCATCTATTCTGTTGCTTCCACATGCTTTGAAACTTCAATCTTCTTCAACTTTTCCAGGTCAGAAATGTGTCCATCTAGAGAATCATGGAGTACTTTCATCTGTAGACCAGGGATGTAGTTAATGTAATCAGATAAAATGGCAAATAAGTACAATATCCACAAGGAAGTTGAACAATTTTGATCATAGTTAACAATGTGGGAACACCCTGATGGTCATAATGATGCATCTAGCGATGGAGGAACAATTACTTGAACAAACTAACAAGGGAATATGCTGCAATTCTCCGAAATAAGCATCAAACCATGGCAAGGAAATACGTTTAACTACTTCAAATGGCAAAGAAAGTATTTCAAAATTGGGTATCATAAATCATGTTATCCATTCAACAATACAGTTTTAAATATTCATACTAGTACTACAATGTAAACACAATATGTCAGACACAATCCCAATATTAGCCGGCTTCTTCTCTTCCCCTTTTTCTTCCCAAAGCTAGCGGACTCGGTAAAAACTAAAAGGTACACACATTTTTAGAAGGTACACACTGGGCAAATGTTCAACCAAATTTCTACACAGTATAAATAGTGTTATTATGCCTACTGGGTGATATTTCAGTTGCTTGGATATTTTCTGCCTTACCTTCAAAATTTCTTCAGATTCCGATAACAAATTATGCTCAACAAAAGGTCTAGCACAAATATCGTGGGTAAACTCACAGCAAATTCAGAGTTCACACGACAACTGAGTGTTTCTCTCAGTTGAAGACTAAATCACTCAATTCTCTTCGTCATAACCACACATTGATTAAGCCTAGGCAGCTACCTACATTGTTTAACTACCTTGGCAATTAGAAACTCTGGTAGGCCTAAAGTAAAATTTGTAGTGATAACCGGAAATTAGAGTCCTTACTGAGGAACTTCTAGAAACCAAGCAGACTCGTGAATTGATATGAGATCATCTGATTGCTAAATAAAACGCTGTTACTGAACAGTTTTCGCAACTAATGTGACGAATAGTTGGATGATATAAGATTATATGAACCCGTGAACTTTTTATCTAGAATTTTTAAAATGGAAGCATCAAATCTTGGATCATGACCCCGAGTTCTAATTCTCTAAAGCATAAAACATAAACAAACGACAGTGAATGAATATGGTTAGGATAGGGATGAATAAATGCCTATCTTCAATTATAGAAGTGCATATCCTCATTTTTTTCAAAGATGAGTGCTTAGTATAGAAAGAATGCACACTTTTAAAGGTATGGCGCTTCTCTTTTCTTCTAATCAATGAAGTATACCCATTTATTAGAAGAAAATCTGTACCTAGACAACAAAGGGTTCGTGCATGAAGCAAAGGGGTTGTGGCTTCAGCGGTACCCAATTGTTTGTTGAGTAAAATAATAATGCTATTTGTACTTAACTAGCCATTGAATTGAAAATGGATGCCATTACTATCCAATCCAAAAACCACAATGCATAGGTCTTCGTAAAATTGGTCTTGTTAACCAAAATTGCTTCATCAGTATGCTGAAATACCCAAATTACTATCTCCCTCGCACATCCTCCTAGTGAAGTTGAATTCAAAAAATTCAAGAAGACCCACGAACCCAAGTCCAAGCACCTCGTCCAAGAGGGTGTAGCCTTTGAAAGAGTAGATAAAAGTTTATGAAATTCATGCAGCAATCAATGTGGGATAGATTTATAGAAGTTACGAGACAAAAATCTTCACGAACCAGGGAAGCGTAGAGCAGTTGACATTTAACAAGAGATTCGAAGATACGCAGATGAAAGAAAATTGAAAAATAAGCGCATAACTACAAAAATAAAAACAACAGCAAAAGGCAACTAGGAAAAAAACCCTTCAAGAAATCGGAACGAATTGAAGAAATCCAAAGCACAGTACCTACCTGTTGAGAGATGGATTCATGGGCAACCTTGTTATCCTTGTAAAGGAAATATAAACCTAGAGTCGATGCTATAGCAACAACTGAAGACTCCAGTCTCAGTACCAGGAAGTCATCGAGCCGAGTTCGAGTGCGGCTTGAAAAACTCGCTTCGTATTGATATCTAAAAAAATGTTTAAGGGGTAAAATTCGTTTTAAGGTATTGATATTTACCTGAATTGTTAGCACCGACTAAAATTTGTTTTTGAGTTAATTAAAATTTATATTTTTTTATTTATTAAAATTTGTGTCAATTAAAATTCGATTTATTAAAATTTGAGTCGATTAAAATTTATATTTTTATGTATTAAATTTTGGCTAATTAAAATTCAATACGAGTTGATTAAAATTTGACTTTAGTCTATTATAAATAATTTTTAATTGGCTCAAATAGAATTTTAATTAGTCCAAATTTAATACTTAAAAAAATATAATTTTTAATTGGCTCAAATTTTAATAAACAAAAAAATAATTTTTAATTAACTTAAATTAAATTTTAATTCACTTGAAATTTTAATACTTTAAAAAAATAGAAAATATGGGAGATCTCTTTGAAGATTTGCTTATCTAGAGGGAGTCTCATTGAAGATATACATACTTAGAGGGGGTGTGGTTGAAGTTTATCCTCAAATATATCATAGGCAATTTAGTAAATTTACATTTTAGTTAAAAAAATTAATCTAATAAGGGGTGTCATTGAAGATTTACAAACTAGATAGGGTGTGTTTGAAGATATGATAAACTACTAGAGGGGGTGTGATTGAAGTTTTTCCTATATATATACGAATTTATATATAATTTATATATATATACATATACGATATATACATACAAATTTATATATATATATTTATGTATATGTACTTTGTTTGAATTAAATATATTTATATATATTAACAAATACACATAAATATTTATTATTAGTATAAAATGAGACAGTATAAAGTGTAAAGTGTTAATTTATGTCTCACCTTAATTAACGGAAAGTGTAAATAGTTACAGGTAACATTAAAAGTGTAACACTTTCATACTTTATCAATTAATGAACATTCAGTGTAAGATGAGACATATATACGCTGTTTGTGTAACACTTTAGGTTCTTTTTTTACCTAAATAAAAGTGTAAAGTGTAATATTGTCAACTAATGTCTCACTTTACATTTTACATTGTGTTACATTCAACATTACACACAGGGTTATTCAACGTGGAATAAATTTTTTATTTTTGTCACTTAAATTAGACACAACCCAATATTTGTGTAAATAGTTTGTTACACTGTTATTGTCACACTATTACACTATTCGGATATTAAATTAATTTGAAAATAAAACCAATTTCCCAAAAAAAACGCATTAATCAAAATGCATTAAATATAATTTGAAAACAAAATTACTTTCCAAAAAAAATTCGCATGAATTAAGGTGCATTAATGATAAT
>CM042201.1:21416221-21430891 GCA_023539305.1 Ilex asprella | reverse complement strand
TATATATATTCAAACAACTATATATATACATATATATAAATTCAAATATATATATACGAATTTATATATATATTATGAATATATATATTTGAATTTATATACGTATATATATTTGAATTTTTGTCCTCTATTGATATATGTGTATTTTTTTTTAAAGTGGTGCATTAAACATCTCCCAGTTTTATGGAATAACTTTAATATTTAATGTACCATGATTCATACATATATATATATTTGTTTGAATAAAATGTATTTATATGTATTAACAAATACACATGAATCAAGGTGCATTAAAGATAAGGGATTTTGAATTAAATGACCCTAAAATGAGCATTTATGTCTTTGTATCTCAACTTTTGGTATATTTACTTTTTGTCAAATAAGTCTAATTAGTTGTACCGACTTCCAAAGATCCCTTGTTTAAGTTTGGTTTTTTAAGGAAACAAGTCGAGCTTGAACAAACCCATAATAAGATGAGCCCAAGTCTTGTCTAAGTATTTACACATAAACGAGTTGAGTTTGATCCAAACTTATAGAATTTAGTTTCGAAACAACCTAAAAATTTGTTCAAATTCGAACTCGTTTAGAAAACAAACCGAACTTGAACGAGTCGAATCCAAATCAAACTCGAGTAATTTAATTTGATTACCGGTCATAATCTCATCTCTCTATCTCTTTTCTCTTCTCAAAATGGCCCTAAGTGCTTTTTAAAAAAAAAACTAACTAAAATGTTATTTATTACTCTCTCTCCATTACCCTCTCAGTCTCTCTCCTTCTCTCTCCATTACTCTCTCACTATCTCTTCTCTATTTTCTTTCTATATATCTCTCACATTGATATTTTTTAAAAAAATATATAAAGATTTGATTTAATTTTTTCATCTTTCTTCCCTAATTTTTTTTCTGTCACTATTTCTCGTTTATTTCATTATTATCCCTCTTCTTATCTCAACGTTATAATAACATAATTATATCAAATAGTTACAATTACCTTATCACTAAACAATTACTCATGTGCTTTAACAAACCAAACAGTTATACTAAACAATTATACGAAATTACAACACTGTCAATTTGTCATTCAGTTATTTACATAAATTAAAGAGTTATACCATTTAATATCACGATATATTTACACCAATTATACGCCAAATTGGGATTATTATTACACTAAAAAACTTTACCATTATATTAAATTTGGTATATGTAATTGGTGTAACCATGTTGCGACATTAAATGGTGCAACTATTTAGTTCATATAAACAATTTAATGACACTTGAGTTGCTGTCATAATTTTGTGTAATTGTTTTGTTTATTAGAATGCATTAATAACTATTTTGTGTATTATAAAAAAATTATAACTGATTGGTATAACTGATTAGTATAATTGTGTTGTTATAACGTTGATATAAAGAGAAAGAACAAAAAAATAGGGAGAATGAAATAAACAGTGAGAGAAAATTAGATGAGACAGAGAGAGAGAAAATAGAGATATTAAAAAATAAATCATATTTTTACATATTTGAAAAGAAAATATATTATTAATGCTAGATAGAGAGAGAAAATAGTGGAGATATAGATGGAGAGAAAATAGGGGATAGTGAGAGAATAATGGAGAGAGGGAGAGAAAAATTGAGAAAATAGAGGAGAGAGATGGAGAAAATAAAAATTATGCATAATTTAAGGAAAGGTAAGTAAGTAAAAAAATTTCAAATGTCATTTGACTTTTATACCTAATCACAAGATGCTTTATTAAAATTGAACTTAATAAAATAAAATACTCATCCATACACTTTTCTCCAAAATAAATCTAAAAAAATATACTTACACCAAAAAAAAATATTTTTTTAATTAAATGGACTTGCAAATCACCAAGCCTAGAAGAAGTGATCCATTTATGCAATCTGCCAAAAATCAATATAAGAAATTGTTTCGTATTTTTACCCAATTATTTAAAAATATTAAAAAGAAATTGTTAGTCTATCTGATTATTTCACGTAGTCGATCAATAAAGTCGGATAGAGTAAGGTAAAATCAAAATTTACGAGTAATCAAAAATTAAAACATTTTTTTTGTTAGATTATTCTGTATCCGAAAGTCACTTTGAGCTCCGACTAATCGAGATTCGAGCCAAATAAGACTAAGAAGGCGGCAAAGTTCTCCCTACCGAATACAATTGCATTCACAAGACTCAAACTCAAAACTTGATTAAACTATAATAGTTCTTCACCGACTGATTCAATGTTGGGTGATAAATTGAAACATTTCCACCTACCAAAATGATCCAACTACAGACCAAATTTGTAGATGGTGTGGTATTTCACCTTGAGTTAGCTCAAAAATCCCGCCTTGGCAATACCATTTCGCCATTTAGTATTTTACCGCTCAATATAAATACCAAAGCAACCCAACAAATCTTCTCATTCTCTCTCGTCTTATTTCTCGAAAATCCTAGGGTTTAGGGTTATACACACTGTTCTCATCTCCCACTTGGTAAATCGGACTGAAAGATGCAACAACCACAACATCCGACGTTGAATTCTACGCCTCCATTACCTTCGAATACCATCACCACCGAGCAGATTCAAAAGGTTTGTCTTTTATGTTTGTGTGCTTGTGTTTGTTTATGTTTGTACGAATGAATATGAAATTGATTCCCAGACCTATAACATTTTTGAGAAACAAAGTTAATCGTTGACTCGCAGACTACAACAGGGTTTTGATTGATGGGTACATCAATAATTTAAGTATTCATTATCGATGGGAGTTGTTCTCTGAAATTGGATTATTGGAAGTTTCTGAGTATTGAATGTCTTGGTGTCTTATGGCTGATGCAGTACTTGGATGAGAACAAACAGTTGATTTTGGCGATACTGGAAAACCAAAACCTTGGAAAACTCGCCGAATGTGCCCAGTAAGTTCCCAATTAGTTACTGGAATAAACTTGTTGATTCTGCTATAGGGTTCCAATTGTATCATCAGCTTCTTGTTGCCATCATATGGTAAATTTTTTATATGGTTAGCTCGCGATTAAGACAATGTGCGGTATATAACAAATTAAGCAGTAGATGTGAAACATTTTTTTGTTGAGATTATTTGAGTTTAAGGACTATTGGGGGAGCATTGAGACTATTAGCCGATGCCTGGAGCTTCTGTCTTCAAAATATTGGTTAATAAGTGTGTAGTTTTACTTAAGTGCCACAAACACAAGTTTCTTTTGATATAGGGAAACTATCAACATTGTATCATATAGGAAACTTTGTTCTTGTATTGCTTATGCAAGTCCAAGGGACTAAAACATATGAGATAGTGAACATGCTAATCTGGAAGGCAAGCAAGCAAATTTATGATTATTTTGGGCATGTAACAGTTTTATGTAGAAACGTTTTTCATTGGATAGAATGGTGGACACGGTAAAGGTGAGCTTGAAATTGGTTTTCGGTTGTATGAGATCGCCCATTTACCACAAAGACAACTCCTAAAGGAATAACTAAGTCTATGTATAATTCATTTGAAAGTTTCAATGGACATACATCCGAGGACTTCAAGAGAAAGTGGGTAAGTTGTAGAAAACGGCTATCATATGCACTGTGATATATACTTGGGTAATTATGAGGAGAAATGTGGTGAACTTTCAACACATAATAATCTCAAAATTGTGTTGGGTTTTCGGCCCCCAACTTTAGAATAGCTAACTCCTTTTCAAAGATTTATTGATGTTTATTTGTCTACCTGAGGTTTTATTTTGTTCCCAACCCTATGGCAGTGCAAGTGCTAGGTTACAACTATAGATTAAAGTGGAAAGGTAGTGATATTAAGAGATATGAAAAGGTTAACAATATGACGAGGAGACGTTCCCTTGGCTTTTCTTTGGGCTTTGAACGTCAAAGGATTTTGAAGGAATGCTGTTATTCTTGATTAAAAATCATTGCACTCAAATATGCGAAGAGTGTTGATGACACCTTTCTATCTATTTGGACTGTTTTCCTTTCTATCACCGAGACTTTTATTTTGAGCAAAAAAATTTGGGGCACCCATATGGCAATTCAAAAAATATAGGTATCAAGCACTGCTTCAGAGGAATTTGATGTATTTAGCTGCAATCGCTGATGCCCAACCACAAGGATCAACATTGCCCTCTCAAGTAGGTTAACAAGTTAATTGTCATATTAAATTTTACCGGAATTGCAGCTTCTTTTTCACATCCAAAAACGTTGCAGATGGCCCCACAATCTGTTCTGCAACCAGGGAATTACATGCAGCAAACTCAAGCTGCAGCACCTCAGCAACACCAAGGTGTTCCTGGTCCGAGGTTGCCTTTCCAACTTAATGCCCTTCGACCTCAAGATCAGCAACAGCAGCTACTCCACTTCCAGCAACAGCAACAGCAACTTCTTCAAGGCCACCTTGGCCTGAGATCCAACGCCAACAATGGCATGCATCAGGCCATGCAACCTGGACTTGGCACATCAGCCAGTCCGGCAGATGCACGAGGAAGTAAACAAGATGGTTCAGAGGCAGGTTCTGGTGATAGACAAGGCAGATCAGCGTCTGGTCGAGGCAACAGGGAGGATAGGCAACCATAAGTTTCTGGTGATGCTGGGATGGTTATGTCTGCTACTTGATTTCTCTTAAAAGTGTCTTAGCACTTCTTGATCAATGGGATACCTCGAATTTTCTCAATACGTGTGAGCAGACGAGCAACATCTTTTTTTCTTTAATCACCAAAGAATGGTAGTGATAGTGTTGCAGCCAATGGTCCGTGGCAGGGTGTTGTTTCATTAGTCACATATGTTTGTGAAGAAAACTAATGCATTTCACACAATTTCTCTTTCATCGAATGCACTTTACATGGTCAAGCTGAATTTACTTTTTCCGAGTTGGGTTCAAGTGTACTTGTGTCTTTCACATAAAAGGTGCTGAATGAATTTGCCATTTCTGTAAAAGTAATAGAAACAAATTGTAAATTTAGATTTTTTGAGTTTAAATTTTGACAAATTCTTGACACTAAATCATTTATCATAAATATCTTAATTTCAGTATGAATGATTTATTTTTAATTGGATTAGAGAAAAATTAGTTCAAGTATACGTAAATTAAATCAAACATCATTGACAATTGAACCAAAAATAAAAAAAGAAAATATGAACGAAGGACCTATGTCCCCCAGGCCAATGCTAGCAAAGCAGGTTGAAGCATCATCCTTAGTGATTGAGCGAACAGATTTTAGGATCATAGCGCAAAATTAACTTACAAAACCAGGAAGATAAGTTTGGGCCAACAGATTTTCCAGCAGAGTTTTGGTCACTCCCGCGGGATTCCTGAAGTTTGGGTCATGATCACCCCCTAAATTTGTAAGGGTATCAACAACCGACCATTCCTGGAATATAAACCAAAACATACTTGTCCGAATTAATGTGATTGTAAACATATAGCATATTGCAATAATTTCTAAACTGCAGTGGCACTCCATAACAACTTGCAGAGTATCCACATAACAAAGAGAAACAGCATTGGCATCAGTTGAAGCAGTCACCTGTTAAAGAAATCACTATTTTTTTCATAAATTCAGAATCTGCAAGCAAGATGAAACTGCACACATAAATATGGCTGCCAAAAATTGGATGTACAGTTTTGATATCGCCAAAACACGGAGACAAATATGCAGTTCTTCCAAGAGAGTCAAAAAACCAAAAAAAAAAAAAAAAAGAAATTGGTTAAAAGTTCACGTCAGATTTCTATAAGATGCGAAGGATCATGGAGATTGAAACTTGAAGAGAAAATTATCCCCCCTCAATTGCTTCCTGTCATCAGCCCCAATACACACTTTGGTCCACATTCGTTTGGTTATAATATTGTTTGAAAGGGTCCAAAATGTGTCCTGCCAAATAAAAACACAAGACTATTAGAAGCAATAGAAGATCAAGTTATCCACTCATATGCAATCAGGAAAAAAGTAACCAGTAAGCAACAATATGATCAAATGACTACAAAAATTAAGCTCTCTTAAGTCGGACTTTTAAAGTTTGGAGCATTGATAAATATAAACAAAAAATGAAACCTCCTGGCTCCAACAAATTCAATTGCGCCCTAAGTCAAATGCAGAATATTGAGATGTAGCATATCAATTTATTGTTAACAAAAAGTGTCACCGCCAACTGCATATATATAGAGCTGTAGTTTGGCAGACGTCCACAAATCTATAGGGAAAGTGATCAATTTCTCATTTCAGCACCTAAACTTACAGTTATATATTCATGACAAACGATGTTAACAAGTAAAAAAAATGCAAATATTGCAGAGGTCTAGATGGAACTCTAATACTAACGAGAGGAAACACAAGTGAATCAAGCATTTGATGTGCCAAATTGAACCAAGTGCTATGACATATACCCTTTGGTTTTTTTAAAGTACTTTTGAAGAAGCAAACCATGTTTAATTATTCTTTGAGTGATCTATATGCATCTCAGTAGACAACAATACATTAGACTATTATAAATGCAAGGAGGAATGGAGCAGACCAAGACAAGGAAAAAGAAGATAGTAAAAATGCAAAACAAATGCTATTGTAAAAAAGTTCTTTGCAAAAAAGCAAAAAAAATATATATATATATGGTAACAGGGGCCTAATTCTTGGGATCTATCAGAAACCCAAAGATGAATATTATTACGCGAATGGGAAGCATAATTTTTTATGACATTTTATCCTCCAAATTCTATCGAACTTCTAGAACAGAGTTCAAAATATATGCACAAATATAGATAAAAAAATCCCAAAAAGCTGCTTACACAGCTTGTTGAGATCCGTGTCTGATCCACTTCAGCATCTGAAGCAATGTCAAGTGTGCTTATCTCAGCACACTATAAATACATGAAAAGTAAAAAACCTTAGAGGGAATACAACAATACCTGGCCTCAATTCTGTTTTTGGTTACCCATAATGATTGCTCCCTATTGAAAATCAAGAAATGAAGTTTTATTTTCTTTAGTTTTTCACTATATCCTACCTCACACTATGTTAAATGGAAGTCCATTAATAAGGTGAAAACCAGTAAGTGAACATATTTAAAATTGAAAGCTTGAGAAGAGTAAGGTGTAAATCCCATAATCTTATCTCCAAAAAAAGAGGAATCAGGAACTGGATGAAGGATTGGCTTCAGTACATCCATTGGTACTGGAGTGTCACGGCTTTTACAGGGTTGTTCAGTGATATATTGGAAGAGATGAAAAATGTTATTTTCAGACACTGATATTTGGAGAACACACCCCTAAACTAGACAATCATCTGACTTGCTCATGCATAGTAAAATTATCATATGGATTTTCACAAAGTTCAGCTGTTAGGAGTTAACCAGAAGCAGGAAGCTGCATGAAACCCAACATGCATTTTCTAAGACATGGGTTGTGAAATTTTCAACTTCCTCAAGACACTTTTCACTTACTATCTTTTAGAACTCAAAGCAGTCCCAATTGTCCTGTCACAAATACAATTAAGACCGATAAGCTTCTATCAATGGTCGTCATGTCAGCAATTTTAACATAAACGGACAGACATCAGCTCTTTTGAAGTGCTTAAATTGATACCTGCCCTGCTGTTTCCTAACAAAATTTGCACTATGCTGCCCAGGAATTAAACCCTTGCTTTGAGAAGTTCCAAAATCGGATCTCTCAGAATTCGCACCATTTGCGGCCATCAAGAGTACAGATGACTGGCCAGGCCTAGGTCCATGCAGTTCCATATGATCTTTAGGTTTGCTCAAAATTTTTACAGTTGAGACACCTCCACCAACAAATGAAACCCCATTAGAATGTTGATTCCACATTGCCAACAGCTCTGAAGCATTATCAGTAGCATTGACAGGTCTGGGAGCACCAGAGTTGGAATCAGAGGATGGGGTCCTCTTCAGTCGGTGAGACTGAGCCATAGGAGTGACAGCAACAGAAGGCAATAGTGACGAATAAGAAGATGTCACAGCAGCAGCAGCAGCAGCAACTTTAGCAACAGCTGCTGTAGCCACAATGATTTCTTGTGCACCTTCTCGCAGCTGAATATAATCCCCTTCAATCACAAATAACTGAAATAGAAATTGAGAATATTTGATAACACACATTTGCAGTAGAAAATAATAAAAGTATACTCATTTGATTGAAGATTTGTACAACTCACTTCAGGATGACTGGCAACAAACTCATCAAGCTTTCCGTACTTCTTCTTGTAATCATGCCAATGTAAAGGTGCAAGCATTTTACCAAGCCTATTTGGAAGCTGTACATCAGATGGACAACAGAAGTCACCAACCAAATCAATATTTAGAAACATTTAAAAAGTCGAGTGTCATAATTATCTTTACTTACCGTTGAACTTATCCTAATTCTACCACCAGAACCAGGTGGAATGGTGCGAACAATGCAGGCCAACAATGATCTTTCATCAAGAAGAGTAATCTCTGCAGTCTTTACGACCGTAAGTGTATTTTTCTGCCCATTAGTTGAATATGATTCAGGCAGAATTGCAATAGTGGCATTGTTTATTGGGGTTTCATTAAAATTGACAAGATGACTTGGAGCTTCCAATGATGATGTATCGACAGAACTGGGCTGTTCCATTGCTAAACCTTGGGCATCTCGTCCATGATTTGCCAAAGTGTTGTTCTCCTGTGCCAGTTAAAAAGTCAAGCATCAGCTTCTATCTAACTATACCTATTTTCAAGAATCCCCATGGAAACCTCGCAGCACCAACCACTTAAGACACCAAGATCCATAAAGACACTGAGTAAAGAGAAAGGAATGTACATTTTATAACAGACCTGAGTCTCACTATTCTGTTCAAGAGGGTCCAATCTTAAAGCATCATGAAACTGGGAAGAAATCTGTTGCAAGCTTTGCTGGGGTTGGGTTCCTACCAGATAGCTTTTATCAATAGACTCAATAGCCTGGATAAAATTTTTGGTGGATCAAGAATCAACAAAATAAAGTAAATGAAAAGAAAACCAGAAAATCAAGATTGATAAGTAGTATTCAAGGTTTCACAACCTGTCCTTCCCCATTTGATGATGGAACCACAGAATCAGGCTCCAGCCCTTGGCTGATAGGACCGTTTATATAGTCTGGATGGAGAGCTTCCCCATTAACAGACACTTCATACTCATAATTAGTATCTGATCTCAACAAGTTCTGTTCAGTTTGTGATGAAGGATATTGGTTGTAGGGTGGCATTTGTGAACCCTCTGATACAGCCTGAAGAATAAAGAGAAAGAGCAGCCAAATCACCAAACTGTTGCAAACATTATTTAAAAGGGACCAACAACTGGTCTTAATCAGCTAGTACCTGTTGGTTTGGCCAATGTTGAAGAGATGAAATTGCTGGTGCTGAATGAAAATGACCAACATGAGATTGAGCAACATGTGATGGTAAAGTGTGAGGAACCCCTTGCTGATGCATAACAAATGGATGCAGTGCAGTCACTTGTCCAGGTGGCAGGTAGGTAGGCACCCCAAGTAGGGAAGGAGCAAGTGGAACACCATGAACATGGTCGGCCTTAAGATATTAAAAAGGAAACTTCAAATGGGACATGACTACAGCAAATAGAAATTTCTATTCACACTTTCTTCATAAGTGATGTGGAAATTAATTGTTGCTCAACCAGAAGACAGACATGACCTCAGGTATACAAATAACAATACAACATACAAATACAATGCCAAAGATGAGTTGTAATGCATATATTGCATCAATAAAATCGGTATAAAAAAGTCTGGGAAGTAACATTATTGGATATGGACATGGTGACACATCTACACATTCTAGAAAGATGATCACACAACTCCTATAAAAAAAGGTATTGAAATAGCTAACCATTCCAGTTCTTATCAAACAAAAAAATTTAAAACTAAAGATATCTTAAATCTTCCCCATTAATCTTATCTTCCTATGGTTGGCCTTAGTCAAAGATTTATCGTGAAGGATCATTTCAGACCGATAATAGTCTTGCTTAACCTAAACCTCCTTCCCCTTCTAATGGAACATTTCTCCAGAAATTCAAATTGGAGCTATACAACTCAAACCTCATCAATCCCAACAAAGTATCCAACACTAAACATAGCCCACCAAAGGTAGCAGTCCTTTCATTTATAATCACATTAAACAAATGATTATAACAGAAATAACAGGTCATAACTTATGACCATTACTTCGCATATTGGGAAAAAGCCCAAGTTGCCAAGAATGAGAATGCAAGATAAAGTTTTAGGATAGAAACTTCATGCTACTACAGTCAGATACCAGGTCTCATACCACGCCCATCAACATGCAAAGCCAACACCATATAATAAACTTTTTATGAGTTAACAATAGCCCTAACTTCATCAGTAGATTCTAAACAAACGACTCGGTTAATAAATGTCTCTGTTGCAATCCAATCATTTGACCATGGATTTGTTTCTGTTTTCTGATGAATCAGTACCTTTCAAATTCGTAATGCAAAATGCTCATTGAGAAGTCGTCAAGATGGTCTTAGGTTATACATCCTACAGCTATTCATAAGGTCAAGCTTGCTAGATTTCTTCACTTCCAGTCTTTCAAGGAAACATGTGCATAGAATACCGTTGTGTTTCATCACTTCAATGTATAATTTCGGGTGAGCAGGTGAAATGTCCCTACATATCACCAGATAGTGGTATACCAATTAAAACATACAGGAGTGTGGGGATATTAAAACCTCAGTGATGCTCCAATAAATTTGAGCATTACAGAGGATGTGCCCTTTGCATCTCCTCTTTGGATAACCATCTTCAATTTTTCCACAAAGCACATGTCTACAACTGTCCCATGAGACTTGACATGACCATCTCAAAAGGGGTTGTTACCAAGTTACATTCCCATTAATAGAGGGTACTGGGAGAGGTGGACAACCTACAAACCTAAGATTTTAAACAATTTGAACAAAGTAACTGCTCCCTAATTTGAATTCCCAACCTCGTGGTTATTTACCCAACACTTTTATCACTGCACCAAGCGATGAATCGTTAAACTACTTATCCAGTTTAGTCTCTATTAATTGGGTGTTAAAAAAAAAGGGAGTGAATATAAAAGGGGTTATCCTACCTGTGTTGATGCACTCCCTGGTGAAACAAAGGATGAAGAATCAAGTGCATTTCCATTCGAAAGGCCACCCAAATTTTCATTTGGTGCACCGAATCCACTAGCCTCCAGTCGGCTTCCATTGCCCTGTGCATATTGAGAAACTTCTTTTGAATTTGTTTGGGAAACCTTGGAGTCATCAGAGTAAGTTCCATTTCTTCCTCTTGCATCAGCCAAGTCAAGCTGGAGTAGTTGAATTGCATGCAGGTGAAGCCTCTCCATCTCAGCAAACTAACATATGGATTAGTACAATTAATATCTAGCTGAAACAAAGTAAATACATACCCCACAAAAGAAGCTCACAGTCAATAGCAAACAGTCAAGCTTTTATCAACTAGCTTTAATTGATAGAAGCAAATTGAAAAGGGGAAAAATAAAGATGCAGAATTAATTCTACGAAACCAATTTGACAGTCAACATTTAAGATAGCTAAACAACCTGTCTTTGACAACCAAGCCAAAGCTGGTTATATTGCTCTGTACGCTCACGCAATTCAGCTTGTAATGTGTGATTTGCAGTTGATTGCAATGCATCCATCTCCTGAACATGGCTAATCCAAGCTTGGGCCTCCCTTAATTGTTCATCTCTGAAAATAATAGTTTCCTGAGCAACTCTATGCTGAAAGACGAAGATTAAAGTTAGGAAATGCACTGCCAATATGATAAACAAAGAATGGTTTAAATACATTGACAGGGTAGTATATTGCCAACGACGGGCTTTAAGCAGGACCAAAATAGGACTCATATGAAAAAATATATGGCATTTCATGGAAAAGTATTACATGACCAGAATCCAAGCATTAAAACTCGACTATGCTAAGTCGTGGAACACTGCTCCCAAAAAATGCACATTGTTCTTCATATAATTTAAGTAAACTATAAAAACTAGCACAGAGAAAACCTACAAGCAATATAAATAACACAAATATACTTCAGAAAACTTTGATGTATTAAATTTTTTTTTTTGGGAAATGTACAAACGCAGTGCAGACTTGCAATTCCACAAACCTGTTCCTGCAACTCCACGAACTGCCCCTCCTTTTCCTGAACATGTTCTTGAAAATCATGAATTTGTTTAAGTTGCTGGGCTCTTTCAGCTTCCAAGTTATCACGCTCTCTCCTGAAAAAAGATAAATTCCCTTCCATTATAAACACCAAAAGCCTTAAGTAATGCACATCGCCATGATGACACTAATAAAAAATAAAGCTATTGTGAGTCATCTTCGTCATGAAACAGAGAAAGGGGAAGAGTCAAACAGGTACAGAAAGTGGAACCACTGTATATGGTAAGGAACAAGCCCAACTTAAGCTAAGAAAAGGTCTAATATGTTAGCACAGGATAAATTCAAACATACATACACTCGAGCAAAACTGCTTATAAAGCGATACATGAACGCTAAAACAATTTAAATTACAATTCTTCTCATGTAGATGGTACACATACCGAAACGCTGCCAGTTCTTTGTTTTGTTCTCTGAGAAGATCCTCTTTAGCCCATGCCTGCTAAAACATACTAAAAAGATATATATTCTACCACCGATTCATAAACTACCAAAGACAAAAAAAAACTAACAAATCAAAAATAAATAAGAATGCTCAGACAAACCGCTTCATTGGCTAATCTGATTGCATGCAGCTCTCTTTCTTTCTCTTCCACCTTCCTTTCCAACTCTTGGATAGTCTTCTCCTTTTCATGTAGTTGCCCCTTTCACAACCAAGAACAACCCAAATATAAAATTTGAGATACAAACACATATACATGCACCTAACATGTATATACCCAAATTCATTGCATAATCAGAAATTGACACCTGAAGATTGAGATTGGCATTTGCATGCTCTTTGATCTGAGCATCATAGGTGTTTTGCATCTCCAGAATTTCTGACCTCGCAATGAGCTGAGCTTTAAGCTCAATCTCCATCAGTTGCACCTCCTCCCTCTGTTTCATCACGCTGCGAAGTCTTTGCTCCAATATATCATTGTCCAAGCTTCCGTTCATTGTTATCGAACAGAAGTCCACATCGGCCGGTTCTTTTCCCTGCTGCACCTTGACAAACCACGAAAACACCTTCTTGTCACTGATACATTCAATAGAAAAAAAAGTAAAAACTACAGGAAGTAAAAACCCCAGCTCTAAAGAAGACACTCGTTACCTCGTAAATCAATCTCTCATCCAATTGCCCTAGCTTTGAACGATCCAAGTCCTATACATCACGAAGTTAACAAAAGTGAATCCAAAAAACCGACAAAAAAATTGTAAGCCTAACTTTTCAACTGCAATGAAAGCAACGTTACTAGTTATTTTGGATATAATAGTACCTCGTTGCCGGAATGCCGAAGCGACTGTTCGGAAACAACGCGCCACTGTTTACGGGGAGGCTGAGATGACGTTATCGGCAAAGAAACGCCACGTGCAGCGGCGGCTACACCAGCTGCGGCCTCCATTGAATCAAGAGTATGGACACTACTCCAATATATCTCTCTATATCTCTCTCTCCAGCACAGAAACCCTAAATTATTTTAATTTTAAACCCTAAAAAAGAAGAAAAAAAACCCTAGAGTAAAAAGCAATCAAGTCAAAGAAGGTTTGTATCGAGTGAAGGAGAAATCGAATGAGAAACAAGTAGATTAGACAGTAGAGTGAGGAACATGCGAATGTGTTACTCCTCTGAGAGGATTTGGGGGGTCTCCACCTGTAGATTAGGGTGGGGGGTTTCGGGATTGAAGGGTTTTAAAGGGCCTGGACCGTAAAAAGTGAAACGTTGACGAGAGAGGAACAATAGAAAGGTGAACATTAAGAGAAAGAGACCCCGCACTTTATAGGGCAATTCTTGGAGGAGGCATTAATCTAGGTCCCAGAGATGGCTGGGTCCACAATCGGATGGTTGATTTGGTTGCGGTATTAGAAATGAATAGATTAGATAAAGTAATTTAATTTTATACATTATAAAAAAATAATATTAAATAAAATATTAAAATAATACGTAATTTTATCTAATATTTGATAATATACAACATAAATATTAAATAATAGTTATTTAATCTAATCGGTTGTTTGATTAAAAATTTTTTATGGTATTAATGTTGAATTAATAAAAATATAATCAATCATTGTTTGTTACATTGACAACAACTTGATTTTATCAGTTAGGGTTTGTAATAATAAATGTGTAGAATAATATGTTTGAAGTGGACTATAATACCACTTTTTGTGGTATTAAAATACCTCCATAATACATATCTATCGTATAAAAAATATACGATAAGTATACGTTTTTAAAATGAATACGGTATCAAATTTGCTTACCAAATAAAATATTAGACTCGATTAAATAAAAAATAGTACAATCTAATATTTAATCCCCTCATAATACGTCTACCAAACGAGCCGAAATGTCTTAGCTGTAGCCACGGATAAATTATTGGAATAATTTTATATTTGTGGTACATATTAAATTTGTTAATAATTTAAAAATTTATTCGATTTGAATAAATTAATTAATTATATTTTAATAACTGCTGAGTCGAGA
>CM042201.1:21403313-21415821 GCA_023539305.1 Ilex asprella | reverse complement strand
AAAATAAATAATTTATATATCTAAATTCAAATCCTTAAAATATAAATTTCAGATTCAAATTCAATTTATAACTACAAAATATTAATCTATAACGGACTAATTAAATTCGGATCATAATTCAACTCATTGGCGGACGTAGTTGAGCTCCGGGAAGATAACTTGGGCGAAAAAGTTACCTCCCAGTTTCTTATCTTGCTGGGTTTGTTGGGGCAAAAGTCAAATGGGCTCATTTTTGCTGTGGAAAGGCCCAAAGTTCACTGAAATTTCTTCTCTCTTTAGTAATTTGGGCCTCAAGACAAAATGGGTTTCTTCATGGCCTTGCAAGGTTGGTCGCATCCCCGATTGACTTTGAGCCCATTCAAGTTTCAAAGGTTGTGGGATCCACAATTGATCAAAGAGAACAGTAGCATACATCGGTTGTGTAGTCGTGGAGCCAAAGGATTTCACACACAAGATTGGTTTATTAATGTGGACAATTAACAAATTGATTAGCTGTCATCCAACCTGTAATCAGTCTTCAATAATCAAATAGAGTGTGTGTGTGTTTGTGTGTGTGTGTGGGGGGGGGGGGGGGGGTTTCAATTAATTCGTGCCGTGTGTTATTTGCGTGTCGTGTGTTATTTGCGTGTTATTAATTTTAGATCATATTATTATAATTCGTGTCGTGTTTATGTCCAATACTTACAAAAAATGTATAATTCGTGTCAAATAGTATCCAAGTCCATTCGTGTCAAATACTTACAAAAAATGTTTGTCCTGCATTTTACCATCAACTAATAATTTCTTAACAAGATCTCTAATTCTAGCTACAATTTACCAAAAGTCGAATAATTGGATCGAGTCATTGGTTAACTTTATTTTCAAGTTTTCATAAAACTTTACACGATGTTTAGGCTTAGCTTGATACCTTACAACTTGATCTTGAGCAAACCCAAATTTTCACAATATTTAGTTATTAATTAGTTCAATAAATCAAATTCAACATGAATTACAAGTTTAAAAAATAGCTTAAGTTTGAATAATTCATTATACAAGTCAATTTTGAACCAATTTCAAAAAAATCACCTAGAAGGCTTGAATAAGCTCGAAATAATATATATATATATATATAGTTACGTAAATGGGTAGTCAATGACATTCAGACGTAACAATTTTTTTAAAACATTATCTTAAAATTCTCAACTATTGTAAAATGTTTGGTTTAAGTCTTAATTATTAATTTAGGATGGTCGAACCCGTCACCATAACGTCACCAAGACAATATCAAACTAATTTTAAAGAAGTCACTTCTGATTGAGATCAAATGATGCATTTATTTTTATGGCGTTGTTAGCGGAAAATACAACTCAATATCCCATCCCATGACAAACACGTACAAACATTGCCTCTTGTAAATCTAATCTGAATACAATAAAAACAACACGGCAACAGCGATTTGATCGAAGGAGCGTTACTATGTTGTAACAATCAATCCCGAGGTTCAATGGCCGAAACCGTCGTTATATTCCTCATTTTCCTTTCAGATCCCACTAAATAATACTAAATTAACATAAAATATTTCTCCTACAATTAATTGGGAATCTCCACAAATCTTGTATTCTAATCGTGTCTTAGTGCATAATATACAATTATTATAAGTTTGATTCATTCATTGGTCCATGTCACCTAGATTTGATGAAAAAATCAACGGCCGAAATTTACGATTTGACAAATCTCAAGGTAATTTTGTGGAGATAGAGTTGTGACATAAACTCAGATATTCGAGTTCTAAATTTGATAATTTAATTTCAAGAGGTAACTCATTTGGTAATAGAGATAAGTTATAAATTCAGATTTATAAGTTCGAATTTTACAACCACTTCGGGTCAGGTCGTGAAGAGTTTATCTCTTATGATTATTCTAATCTCGATATAAATAATTTGCTTTTAATTGAATTGAAGAGAGGATTAATTGAGGTGTGGGTAAGCAAGTTTGGATATCTCAGACCGTTGAACAAAAAAAGAAAACAAGAAAAAAAAGAAAGAAATTTGGCAATTCTCTTAGAACATCTCCAACCCACTCTCTATTTATTCTTTTTTAGCTACTTTAGCTAGTGAAACACAAAAAATTCTCTCAAACCCACTCTCTATTCCACTCTCTATTTTCTAGTTAACTCAAATGGCTCACCAAATGTGGTGAGCCATTTGAGCTCTCTAAATTCTATCTCTATCTTTTTTTCTCTTTATCTCTCTATACATATGTTTTATTTCTTTTAAATTATTAGAAGTTAGTGAAAGTTGAGTGTAATAATTGACTAAAATAGGGAGCGTGGTTGAAGTAAATTTTAAAAAGTGGATAGCTAAAGCAGAGAATATAATATTTAAATATATTTTGAATAGCTATTTTATTGAGCGTGGTTAGAGATGCTCTTATATCCAAACTATAAGGGATTTATCTATGATGAATTGATGAGGACTTGTCACTGACTAAACCAATTTTAGAGTCACCAGACCATAAGTGATGAATTCTTGAAGACATATTAGGGATGTTTGGATCAAGTTACGTTCAAAAATAAGTTATCTACGTTGGTATTAACGTATTAATGAGGGATAAATCCATTAGAGGAATGTTATTAAAACATAATTTGTTGATCTAATTCACTATAATATTTGAATTGACTATAACCCTCGTCAAACATTAGAACCCGTTGTTGATACGATAGTTCTGATGGAGTCACATTATCATATCAATAAATTATATTAATTTTTTAGATTTAAATAATATTACTCAATTTATTATGATTTGGTCAAAAAAAATATTAATATTTACACTCACTCACGACATCTAAATTTAAAATTTATTCCATTATTATCGAGTTGGATATAGGAATAATCAAAGTCTAGCAAGCCGGTCCGAGCACTTCCGAATAGCAATAAAAAAGGAAAATTATGGTTTGACAATCAATTTACATAAGTGTGACGTTAGCTTCGGTGTTCAAAGTCTCGAACTTTATGTCAAGAATTAAGCATCCTCCTTGCTTTTTCATCTCTCCTCCTCTGAGAAATTCATTACCCTTTACCTGCTTTTTCTCTCTCTCTCTCTCTCTGTATTTGAATAAAGTTACAGATAATCCTGTGTATATACCTATATATATATATATACACGTTAACGTTCTCTTTCCGGTGGTCAGTGTATAATTTGGGTACCGTCGGAAAAGTTGAGTTTGACCGATTAATCGGAAAGTTGTAGTAGGTGTCGATGGGGCATTGTTGCAGCAAGGGCTCTTCAGTTTCAGTCGTGAAAGAAAACGCCACCGTTGAGGCCTCCGCCGTACAACGTCCAAAACCACCACCGTCGCCGGCGCCACTTCCCCCAGGTAATGGAACTGTAGAGGTTCAGCCAAATAGGCACACGCCAGCTCACTCTTTCTCGTCCAGCCCATGGCAGAGTCCATATCCTGCCGGAATTGCTCCTTCTCCGTCGCCGGCGAGGACCCCCAGACGTATATTCAAGTGGCCATTCCCACCGCCGTCGCCGGCAAAGCCAATCATGTCGGCGATTCTGAAGCGGCATGGCACAGCTAATAAACCGACGGAGGGGCCTATACCGGAGGACGAAGGATCAGAAGGCGAGAGACCGCTCGATAAGAGCTTCGGGTATCCGAAGAATTTGACGGCGAAATACGAATTGGGGAAGGAGGTGGGGCGAGGGCATTTTGGTCACACGTGCTGGGCTAAGGGTAAAAAAGGAGAGCTCAAGAATCAACCTGTGGCTGTGAAGATCATTTCCAAAGCTAAGGTGTGTGGTATGTGCTTATTATTTTTTGTTGTCTTCGATATTGTAGTTGTGATCATATAGGTTTTAAGCTTTAACTATGCAGAAATCAATCGGATATGCTGTTCAGTCCTTCGGTATGATGGTTTTGATCTTCAAAGTTGAATTGTTTTTCAATTGTGTGCCTTGGGTTATTTGTTATATGGATACTTAGTTTGCCATCCAATTTTAAGCTGTGTTATAGCATTTTGAAAATGTGCTTGGATCAGGGTGGTTTGGATCATTGTTTGGAAATTTTCAAAGTTTTGATCTAAAAAATCAGGCACAATGCTGTATCATAGTGGAAGTTACCTAGAGCCGAAGTTTTATTATGATGTTTGCAAATTCAGCAACACAAGGACAAAGTAATTTAAGATGGCCTGTATATAACTCGATTTCTAGTTCCAGTTCATGGTTTAGTAAATTCAATTGGAACTACCATCATGTGATGCACTTCATTGGCTGTTGAGATAATTAAGGAGACATTAACGCCTATCCTGGAATAGAGTTCATATTTGAGCTTCTTGTTGCAAATTCATCCTCTAATAGAAGATCAATCATTGTAGTACGCCAGATGCTTGCATGCCTGAGGATGAGGGAAGGATATGATGCATCAAACAAGAGTTCGAAAAGGGGTTATTATCAAATGGAAGTCTTGAAATCTGAAATTAGAATTATAGGTGATGGTGAGGTTGATGAATTTACTATTCCCATTGAACTAGAATTATCTCAAATAGATAATAACGAGGTTGGGATGGGAAATGCATGAAATTTTTTGCAATACCATCTGATACTGCTGTCTGGTCTTTGGTCTACTAACTTTTGTGTAGGAGATCAAGTGCAAATACAAAGTTACATGTGAGTTCTTTCAT
The DNA here is from genome assembly GCA_023539305.1 of Ilex asprella. Taxonomy (NCBI): domain Eukaryota; kingdom Viridiplantae; phylum Streptophyta; class Magnoliopsida; order Aquifoliales; family Aquifoliaceae; genus Ilex; species Ilex asprella. The sequence goes on along the minus strand of CM042201.1, from coordinate 21,411,157 downwards.
TGTTTAATCATCTTGTTAGAGATTGGTGCTGGTCCATTGCATATAGAGAGAGTAAACTACATTTGCAGCCAGTACAGGACTCTTGGTCATGCAGGATGTAGGGTTACATGTTGAAGTTTTTGGTGTCATATGTCTTCTTTTCTTCTGAAAAATATCTACTTGTGTGTTAAGGATAATTTTTTATTTCTTACAACTATGTAAAGATTACATGTTTTACCAAGTTGATGGGTGGTATAGTTCATATAATAATACTGAAAGCATAGGCGACTAACTAATTTTATTCTGCAGATGACAACAGCAATATCAATTGAAGATGTTCGTAGGGAGGTGAAGATATTGAGAGCCTTATCTGGGCATAAGAATCTATGCAAATTTTATGACGTATTTGAGGATGCCAATAACGTCTACATTGTCATGGAGTACGTGTTTCCTTGTTGTAATCTTGTTCAAGATGCCAAATTTCCAGGATTTTTTTTTCATCCTCCCATTTACAATTAGATAGGATACTTCTTACTCGAGTGATGTCCATATAAGCACCTCCACATAATCCCATGGCTTCTTGGAGATGATAAAATATTCTCAGAAGTTTTTTTTATTACGCACATCAGAATACTTCGATGGCTGTTTCTGGGACTGATTTTTTCCTTTGTATTGGAAAGCTCTTAGTCTTTTGCACTTTTTCCCTTTTCTGACTTTTTTTTGTTCTTCCTGTTTTGAGGCTACATGTTGTTTCAGACCCTCATCAACTCTGAGGCTTACTGATGTTTTTCCCCCGGTCTTGTATAGTATTGTAGAAAATTGTAAAACTTAAGAACTTTGTTCTGAAGTGTTTAGGATGATGTGTTTTTTGACAGATTGTGTGACGGTGGGGAACTACTGGACAGAATCTTATCAAGGTAAAAATGCATTAGTTTTCTCTTTTTCATGCATAACATTAGTGGCGATATTCAATTCTGCTACTGAATTTGATGGTTGAGCTTGAAGGTATATATTTCTACTGTTTTTGCTGCAGAGGTGGAAGATATGCAGAGGAGGATGCTAAAACTCTTGTCGTGCAGATATTAAGTGTAGTTGCCTTCTGTCATCTTCAGGGTGTTGTGCACCGTGATCTAAAACCAGAGGTATTCAGAACTATTATATGTAGGACTTGAAATCATAATTCGTGCGAATGAAATAATTGCACATATGCCTGTGAGCTTGTTTGTGCCCACTTCTCATTGGTTCATAGACTAATCACTTTGATGATTTGGTTGCTTGGCAGAATTTTCTTTTTGCCACCAAAGATGAGGATGCTTCTATGAAGCTCATAGATTTTGGTCTATCTGATTTTATTAAACCAGGTATTGGTTGCATATACTTAAATGATCTTTCTTCCTTGCCTTTATTCTTGGCATATTATCAATCTTTCTGCTTCATGAATACTGGGTAACTGAACAATATTATGGGCTAGTAAGCTTCTGTTGGTGAGCTGTAAGTTTAAGTAAAGTGCTTTTCTTGGTAAAGTTGCAGATTAAGTGTTGATTGTTGAAAGATCTGACAATGGTTAGTAATTGCATGGGTGAAAGGGTAAAATGTCAATTGCAAACATAAACGTAAAATGTTGAACTTAAAATAGAATGTTAGATTTGCAAAAGCTTCGAAAGTAGTGTTGTGCCAAATCTCTGCTGCCAGAAATTACTGTTATTTGTTTCCAAGCCCTCCTAAAGGCAAATTTTCAAGTAAAAGCACTTCTATCCCTCTGCATTGCATCACTAAACAGGCCCTAGGTCTTTTGACCTTTTCATTTTTGGGCTATCTTGCTGTTTTTTTATTTTTGTTTATTCCACTGTTTTTCACAACAGTTAATATGTGTTGTAGAAATTTACGTGCTTCAACTAATGAGTCTGTGCTAAGTAGCAGGAAAGAGCCTTGTCTCTGTACCCCTTTTGGGGTTTTCCATCTGGATAAGGTGCTTATCTTACTAATTAAATCTCTCACCAGCAAGGCCCCTGCTTCACTGTAAGCCTGATGTCTATGCTTCATCATATATGGGGGCGCAATTCCCTGTATTATCCCCCTTTTTCTTCCCTAATTGTCAGCCCATCATGATTCTAGAGTATCCACCTAGACCTATGATACTTTAATTAGGCAGTTTGTATTTCTCTGGAATTTGAAGATGAGCAACAAATCCATAAACAGGCCCTTCAAAATTGTTCTTATGATCAATTCAATTTGGGAACGAAAAGAAGAATTTATTAAACATAGAGAAAGTCCTTAAAGTATATGCAGCACGGATATAATATGAAGATATTGCAAAAAACTTCAAATTAAAATAGGCTGAGAATCAGGAGAAGCAATACAGGTTGAAGGATCAGCAGAAAACTGGCCTGCATCTCTAAATGTACGTTAAGTCCTGCTTGCTCATCTAGTAAAGAATAATATGCATGGAGACAAGTGTGTTTTACAGCATTCTCCATATTTTTCTATTCAAGAGTGTTGAAAGTCTGTTACACAACAAGGCTTAATTCAATTAATCTACATGAGCCGTTAGATTCTCAAGCTTGATTAACCTAATGAGACCCTCTTATTGTGGTTGATGACCATGGACCAGTAGTCGCTATTGGTTATATACTTCTTCTTTGAAAATTTTGTGACCTACATGGTTTGACACTCTGATCGGAAAAATACTGGTCCATCCTGTATGTTGTGTCCATGAATGCCGGAATCTATCAATACTTGTGTTGCTTTTTTTTTTTCTGACAATCCAAAATCCAAATGTGAAACAACCGGTTCTGGCACATTGCAGATCAACGTCTGAACGATATTGTGGGCAGTGCATACTATGTTGCACCTGAAGTACTTCATAGATCTTACAGTGTTGAGGCAGATATGTGGAGTATTGGTGTCATAACATATATATTGTTGTGTGGAAGCAGACCTTTCTGGGCACGAACTGAATCAGGAATTTTTCGTTCTGTGCTGCGAGCTGATCCTAACTTTGATGATGCACCTTGGCCCGTCGTATCACCAGAAGCCAGAGATTTTGTGAAAAGGCTTCTGAACAAGGACCACAGGAAAAGAATGACTGCTGCCCAAGCACTAAGTAAGTTGGTGTTTATGAATCCATGCATTAAATGAGCAGCGCATGGTATAGCCTATAAGTAGGTTCTGGACTGTTACAATTCATCTATTTTTTTGCTGATAGTGGCATATTGATGTATAGGCTGTTCTATTGGAAACTTATGAATGCCTTTATATATGCAGCTCACCCATGGTTGAGGGACGAAAATCGTGCTGTGCCTCTCGATATTCTGATCTACAAGTTAGTGAAATCATATATCCGAGCCACGCCTTTAAAACGTGCAGCGCTTAAGGTACTCACCGATGATATTATTCTTGATTTCGTCTTTGTCTGATGTATAGGCTGGCTGGCCTGTATGTGATATTATTGACTGACACATCACTTTGTGGCCCATCTTTTGGCAGAAATAGCCTTTGTTTTGATGATTTATGTAATACTAGGCTGGTCTAATTCTAATTTGTCATTTTTTTCGCTTGTCCTTGACACTGCAGGCTCTCTCCAAAGCTTTGACAGAGGATGAGCTCATTTACCTTAGGGCTCAGTTTAACCTCTTGGAACCAAAAGATGGTTGCGTCTCCCTTGATAATTTTAGATCGGTTAGTCAGTGCTTCTTTTCACTTCATGTCTATATGTTTTGTTATATTTTTCTTCTAAATGTCTACTTAACTTATCATAAAACTTTTCCAGGCTCTCATGAAGAATGTGACTAATGCTATGAGTGAGTCAAGGGTACCAGATATTCTGAACGTGGTGAGACATCTGAATGTTTTTGGAGCTTTTTGTGGCACAACTAACATTAGAGTGGTCATGCTATAAGGCCTCATTTATTTATAGTAAATGATATGAGTGAGGCATCACATCAACTACCTAGTGTTTTTCTTTGAAAGCCGCATTCGATGACAAAAATGAGCTGAAACAGAAGTGTATCCAAATTTTCTTTCTGCTTAGATGGCCATGGGGCCTTTTTTTATTGGACTATTAGCGTTATGCTGTGATACCATGTTCAGTGAGTTTTTCATCTTGTGCGATTTTTACTTTCCAGAGGACAACCTCACCTTAAAATAGATTAAATGGGGCATCAACCTTATAGTTGTTTTTTGTTTCTGGTTTGCTATTAGTATTGGCTTTCATGTAAATGGCATTTGTCCTTGTGACTTTGGAGTGGAACATTGGATCTTTCTGTTACAAATGAATACTACTATTACTAACTAACACCTTTGTCTTATAATTCTAGATTGAACCTCTATCTTGTAAAAGTATGACGTTTGAAGAGTTCTGTGCTGCTGCCATTAGCACATACCAGCTGGAGGCTCTTGAAGGATGGGAGAGCATTGCTAATAAAGCTTTCGAGTGTTTTGAAGAAGAAGGAAATCGAGTCACATCCGTTGAGGAATTAGCACAGGTAGACGCATCTTTCTTCCATTAGGCTGGTTGAATTTGATTTCACTTGATGAGTCGCCTACTGAATGTCATAACTAACTTGTGCAGGAATTAAATCTGAGCCCTACTGCTCACACTTTACTCAGAGATTGGATCAGGAAATCTGATGGAAAACTTAGTTTCCTTGGATATACCAAGTTCTTGCATGGTGTGACATTTCGTAGTTCTAATACAAGACATCAATAACAGGTTTAAGAGTGCTTACGTTTTCCTATTTTATTTTCTTTCCCTTTTTTAGTCTCTGCATAAAAATAGAAGAAATGAACGTGTTAAAGGATGGGATATTTAGATTCTTGAAGCTATATGAGTCCATTTCAATTTTCAACTCTTAGTTTTGTGCTTTATATTGTGTTTCAAAATCTTTATAGTAGACTTCTTTCTTTGAAAAAAATGTTGTGTACATCACTGGATTGACGAGTTTTTTATAATATAAGAGCTTCTGAATTTGAAATTATTCCGATTTTTGCTGTCTTCCATTTTACTGTCAAGTTTGCAATGTCCTCTGCGTAGTCTTTTCTTTTGATGCCTTATGTGATATCTTATATTCACATGTTATGATTTTTGACACAACACATGATATGATACGACTTAATATGTACATCGAAGCCTTAGAGAGCTGCTGGACTCTAACGCAGTTAGACATAAACCACCCGCCAAAGCAAACGATAAATAAGACAAGAGATCAAGCAGACAATTGAGGGATAGTGGACGGATTTGTCTGGGTTACAAACTTCCTTATATATGCAGCCTCCTCTCTGTTTGCAAGCGGGTGTGAAAGGATTTTTTGGTCTCGATCATTTTTCTATGAAATACCGACTTAGATAATAAAAAAAACAAAGACAAGGTACCAACCTGCCTGTTTGTGTATTTGTTTATCCATTGACAACACATTAATCCTTATTCATTTGATCACGTCCATGTCTAGGAGGGAACAAGGTGTTAACCTAACAAGGCTGACATTGACTCTCATGCCACTCTATGATTGGTTGGATAGTGATTGTTATCCTTTTTATTTCTCTGAGTAGACCAAAATTTTTGTTTTTTTTTTTACAGTCAAATATGTTAGAGTCAATTTATGCACGTTTCAACTTTTCAATTTGGTCAAAAGTAAGTTATCTATGTTGGAACTAATGTATTCATGAGAGATAAATTTTTAATCATAAGAGATTGTCAAGATTCGAATTCAAGATATTTGAGTTTATAACTTGCTCGTGTTATTTGTAATATGATATTCTATTTTTTTTTAGAGGTACCGCACAAGACTAACTTTGCTATTAGATTATAACCACGGTTCTTCAAAATTGGAGAGAAAAGAAAAGATAAACAAGCAATTTGGTGGTAAAGTCAACACACTCAATTACAATTTTTAAAAAATTGTCATTATTCAGATTAGGAAACAATGAATCCAACAGCTGGTTTTCTTTATTATTGTTGATTCCCGTTATAGAATAAACTAAACATTGCTTAGAAATATTATTTATATTGGGATCTTTTGAAGGATAGACAAAGTAATTATTGTGATCTTAGAGTACTTAAGTCCCAGTAGCTCAAAAAAAGGACTTAAAATCTCACATATTACCTCAGATAAATCTTTGGGATCGAATTTTCATTGAAACATAAGTTTGATTTAATTGATGTATGAATTGAGAGATTGGTTTATATATCGGAGTTTAGTTTCAGTTCTACTCGTACTCGTGGGCGTGAGCGACTAAATCATTTCTATCTTGCCAAAAACAGATCAATGATTTCTCTTGTCATCCAAAAAATATGTTTGTTTTTATAAAAAAAATTATTGACTACAAAACCATACATCCCACTGGTTTAGTCAATATCATAACTCATTTAAACGTTAGATACTCAATGAATAAAAGTAATCTCTATTTATAAGAGAGTAAAATTGTATATATCTGCCTTTTCTAGTGTCGTGCTTCGAATGCATTCGTAACAGTTGAACAAATTGGTGAAAAAGTCTAGAGTAGGATCTATATAATCTGAGTAATATGTCATCGGTGATTTCATCATGTTTAAATTTCACTAAACATGTGTGCAAGTGGGTAGGAATTTTCAACTACATGCAACTTGATAAATCATGGGTTGGTAGTGCGAACTTAAAATTTCACGGGTCAACGATGAACTTTGGCACTACAACTTTCCAAATTAAGATATCTTTGATGTCCAGTGGTGTAGTTAGTATCGCTTATGGTAACCTTAAAAGTCGTAGTTTCAATTTTTTTTTACATTTGTTAAGGTTATTCATATTTACCTTTTTAGAAACATGTTCTAATTTAGTTCAAATTACGATAGTTACCCGTTGAACTTAGTCACCTTTATTTTTTTAGAGACATGCTCTAACTTGATTCAAATCACAGTGGCTAATTGTTGAGCTAGAAAGAATAGTTGACACAAACTTGAACACCATATAACAAAAGAAAAAGAAAATATGATATCTTTGGTGTTGTTTGTTTCACTTATTTAAAAATGTCAATCTTATGTGACATAATTCATGATTATTGACGGCCTGACCCAAACTAGGTCCAGTCTAGAATTATAGATCAAGTCCAATTTAGAGGCTTAATTTAGAAATACAGACCAGACTCAAGTCACATGTCCAGCCTAGCCCAGACCAAGTCCATCGTATTGGAAAACTCAGTTTGTTAGTGACGCACGTGAGAATTTTTATCTTAGGAAGGGAATCAGAGTATGCATCGCAAGCTCAACTACCTTGTCCGTTACGTCAACATCACGGAGTCACCCATTATCGTTACAAATGGTGACGTCTTTATTCAAGGCTCATCGCGATGGTGCCTCCATTAAAGCTCGTTTTAGGGCACTATAAATACTGTACTCTCTTATAAATTGTAAGTCTCACCTACACATATCAACCTATCAAATTATAAGATTTTTCAGCTATCGTCACAGTTCTCAGTAGAGTAGGTCACTCAGATAGAACCACTCAATCTTTTTATTTGTTTGTGTTGAGTCCTCTTTATTTTATATTTAATTTATTTTGTATAAATTCATTTTTGTACATTATCGGTTATTGTTAGAATAGTATACAATTAATTGAAGTCTAGGTTTGTCAAAATCCGACACAACATGATTAATCGACACAAATTAAGGGGATTCGAGTGAGACCTTAACGGGTTCGGGTGGTAAACAAGTTTACCTGCTAGACACGTTTAATAAACGGGTTGTGTTCGAGTGAGTTCTGTTAATCCATTTATCACTCGTTTATCCATTAATAAAATTAATATAATAATAAATTAATAATTATTTTAAAAAATTAGACATATTTTTTTTAATAACAGCTACAAAAAAAACTATATATATATATATATATTAC
>CM042201.1:21377627-21388291 GCA_023539305.1 Ilex asprella | reverse complement strand
ATAAATATATATTTTATTATTGTATTTTTATATGAAATTAATGTATATATCAAAAGATATATAGACAAATAAGATACATCTCAACACAAATAATTAACTTTCCATCCAATTTTTTTTTTAATTTTGGAGGAATTAATTTTGGTGAGTTAAAATAAAAATTAATCTTTCCTATTTTCCTTTCTTATCAAACATGATGTTTTATTTATTCCTCTAACTTTCTATCCTTCTAACTTTCCATCCTTCTATTTTTCCATCATACCAAATGGATCATGAAAGTTTGTCAATCTAGACTACCCATTTGTGACATTGTTTGGTTTAGGTACTATGATTTCATTTTTACATTCTTCCTTCTGCTTGGAGTTTAGGAATCATCAAGTCATTTTCCTAGTAAATAATCACACAGAAGTTTTAACTAATTCACTTTATCTTTCTGTCAACCAATCAAAATCTTATCTCTTAATTATTTAGGGTCGGTTCTATGAATTCATCTTCGCTTTTCATTTTGATCATGTGTTATACTCTCATTTTCAAATTTTCTAGGCAGCCAATCATAGTAGGTAGATCACTCTATACCTTGGGAAGGAGTCCATCCTTATGTCTACACAAAGACTAGAACACCCATAGCCTTGTAACAGTGTGCCACATAACCATAAAATGCAACAATATTGCATACCAATTTAGAGGAAACCATAGCATGTGGTACTAGGGAAATTCCTTACCCCCAAATTTTTCTTTTTTTTTTCAACAGTCAAGTGAGTCCGAGGTCAACTTATGCGCACTTTAATTATTTTATTCTCCAATTCGATCAAAACCAAACTATCTATACCGAGATTAAGTTATTTCTTGACTTTAAGAGATTGTTAATATTCAAACTCAATATATCTGAATTTATAACTCGCTTCTGTTACCACTTGAACTATCATTTACCTCCAAATTATTCAAAGCAGACCTTTTTGAAATAATCACGACACTCATTCTGGTACTTGAGCTGTTTGTATATTGTCATATCACCATCTTGAACAATGTGGGGAATGAGAATACTTTGACAAAATAGCTAATAGTGAGGTAAAAACATAGTGGCATGATGATCAAAGGAAACTCGAAAAGTTCTCTCTTTTTTTTCCCTTTGAGAAAACATGTAGGCACCCTTTTTTGTGCTTCAATGGGGGACAAGCATATAATTTTTTTCTCTGTTCATACATAGCCGTTAGAAAAAAGCAACCAAGAGATGGACTTTAGTCTATAATTAGGAAGAAAGAGAAAAATTACAAGATAAAGATGTCCACAAATGATAGCAACTTGGATAGAAAAGATCCACACGATACCCTCTGTTATTGGCTAAATTAACCATCAACCCAAAACCCTCCCAAACACTTGAAAGCAATCAGAAGGAAGATAGTTTTCTACTTGCCTGACTATAAATATTTTTAAGCTGAACATCTCAAGCAATGTTCTATTAAAAAAAATAAGCTACAAAGTAAATAATATTTTGTAGAAATAGTTTGGTAAGAGTAAACCCAGACTTAAAATAGATCTGTCTCTTCATGGTGATGGAAGGTGGAGAGAAGTCACCAGTAGAAGCTCAAGCAAAAGATGATGAACATTTTAGCTGCCAAAAGTTGGTTACAAATCAGCAGAAGAAGAAGAAGAAGAAGAATGAGATCAGTAGGAGGTTTAGTGATGAACAAATTATGTGTTTGGAGTCTATGTTCAAGTTGGAGACAAAGCTTGAGCCAAGGAAGAAACTGCAACTAGCAAGAGAGCTTGGGCTGCAGCCTCGCCAGATAGCTATATGGTTTCAGAACAGAAGAGCTAGGTGGAAGTCTAAGCAAATAGAGCAAGAATACAAAGTACTCAAAGCCAATTATGACCAACTAAGTTATCAGTTTGAGTCCCTGAAGAATGAGAAACATTCCTTGCTCATACAGGTAATTCCATCTCCTTTTCTCCTTGTTCCTTCTTATTCTGCCTCTTCTCACTCATGGTTCAAAGTATAGACCGATACTAATCGAGTCATAGTTATCGAATTGGCCAGTATTGTTATATAACGTGAGCGTCTGCCCATGTTCAGTTTTCTTCTTCTACGAAGTACCATGTATTACCCCGGCACCGTTTTGTGCCACCGCCATCGATATGTTTAAGTACCCCCGAGTAGAAGACCCTTACCATGACCTTGAACCAGCTTTGAGTAGTAATCCTAGTAGCTAATGAAAGAAGATAACTTTCGAAGGCCATTAACATTTTTTTTTTTGGTTGTTTTCTTAACAGTTGAAGAAGCTAAGCGAGCTGCTGATCAAAAAGCCTAATGATGCGGAAAGGGAAAGCAAGGATTTGGAGGTAATAAATAGCAGAGAAGGTGAGTGGAATAATGGGGATGATAGCTGTAAGTTTGACAGAAACCCCAGTTTGCTAAATGAAAAAGTGAACCAAGGTGTGATTCTGTATTCGGATGATGGTGGAAGAGGAAACTTTGCTTACTTTAGACGAGAAGAAGAAGAAGCAGAACAACTGAAGTTCAAGCAGGAAGGAGAAGAAGTAGAACTACTGAACTTCAGGCAAGAAGAAGAACCAGAAAGACTTAATAACTTTGGTGAAGAAGAAGATATCTCCTTGTCATTACCTGAAAGATGGTGCAGCAGTGACTCTGGTGGTCTTGTTGATCAGTCATGTGGCACTTCAAACTGGTGGGAATTCTGGAATCTGGACTAAATGCACCAAAACCTGTCTGAATTTTATGCACACTGCGTATGAAACTTCAAAAAGAGAGAGATGTTACCCCGGAGAATCTTGACTGTTGCAATGGACTTTTCCGTTTCCCTCAACTTCCTCCTTCGAATTTCAAAACAGAGTCTTGATTTTAGGCACCAGTTTGGATGGCATGAAACAAGGTACATTCGTTGGTGATTGAGGAAAGAGAGAACAGGAGACACCAGTTGGGAAAACTTGGGAAGGAGGAGTAGGGTCAATTTGAACATGAAAGAGCACAACAACATGGCGTTTCTGACAAGTATAACGTGTTAGGATCAAACACAGAGAGAACACAATTTATTACTTGAAATTATAAGTGGTTTTGAGTGATCAGTCAATGTGTATCTTGAAAACCAGAAAGTGATATGCATCTGCATGCAATTCCTCTTTTCCTGTATTTTTTCTTGTGATAGAATTGCAAATTAGAAGGTAGAAATTGAATTGATGCGAGATTAGTTTCTTATATCAAAGAGTACTGGTATTCCAACTGCTGCTACTTAATCCATTTCCATAACATTAATAATTCAGGCTAGTGTCTAAATTTCATTAAAAATGTGAAAGTTTTTGTCCTGACATTACTGTAAGATTGGTGATTAATGGCGGATCTCAAAAATAATAAAACGCTCAAAATATTCTCACATACAAAAAAATTAATCAAAACCCAAGAATGTAATCATCAAAATTAAGAACAGATCAAAAGGAAGAAGAGACAAAAACACACACACAGCACTTGGAACTCTTGGCTGCTGAAAGCGAAAAGGCTACAATTGTCTCAGATGAGCTCTTCTCTCTACCAAAAGCTAAAGTCTGACTCTTATCATACACAAATGAGTTAATAGTCTGGTCATGTGAGTGAAACACTATATTACTTTCTGTTAGAAAATTCAATGGATACAAGTAAAGAGTTTAAGGATTTAATTGATAAAAAAAAAAGGTTTAATTGACATAAGGATTATAATTTTGAGATACGTGTAATTTATATTAGAGGTGTTAGTTCTAACTCGTTTATACGAACTCGATACGAATTATTATAAAATTGATACGATTATTAAATACACATAATAAATAATTTAGATTAATGTTTAATTCTTAAAACACACTAAATAAATTTTTTTTATATAAATCTTAATACGAATAATAATGACACGACACATGAACCACACAGACGCGACCCGATTAACGACCCTAGTTTACACAAGTAAATATAGTATATATACTATAGTATAGTATACTGTTTATAATCACAGTAGAAGTGTGATCCACAAAAGTATCCATAGACCCCACTAGAAAGAAACGAATGCTCACCACACAAAGCTACAGCCTACAGTGCACTTCCATTGCCTTCACACTCTTCACTCTCAACTCGAGGCATTGGAGAGCTGGCCACAAAGCAATGGTTCTCTCAATGTCAATCGCTTCACCCACTTCGTATTTGAGCTCTTTCAGCTTTTCTGTTAATGACTCTATCCTTTCATCGTCACCCTTAAAGTCCCTCAAATTCCCACGTTTCTGGCCATGGCAGAAGGTATAACTTCGAAAGAACACACACCCCCAATCTCTCTCTCTCTCTATCTCTCTGAATGTGGTTAATTCGTTTAAGAGCATGTGTTTGATGATGTGATAGGTAAAGATGGGTCCACTTGCTGTATCTCCGATGGGGTTTGGAACATGGGCATGGGGCAACCAGCTTCTTTGGGGATATCAGGAATCCATGGACATTGAGCTCCAAGATGTTTTTAATCTAGCGGTTGAGAATGGTATTAATCTCTTTGACACAGCTGATTCGTATGGGACTGGAAGATTGAATGGCCAGAGCGAAAAACTTCTTGGGAAGTTTATCAGTGAGTTTAATGCTCATTTTTTTTAAAGATACAATTCTATCAAATTTAGCCATGAATTAATAGGAAGAAAGATAGTTAAATTCCAAATTTGGGTGCTTGATGTTTGTAAGTTAATACATCCATTTGATTAATGTAATTAGAACTATCAAGCAATTTAGGGGTTATTTGATTTATGCCCAACTGTGAATAATGGCATATCCATTTGATCACCAGGACTTCTAAGGTTTAATGTAGACAATGCATACTCTGTTCGATGTTTTAGATGAACCAATTTCAAGAATTTGTATCCATTCTGATTTTATTCGCAGGGCAAAAGCATATACGGGATGACATCGTGATTGCTACTAAGTTTGCTGCATATCCATGGCGCCTGACTCCTGGTCAGTTTGTGAATGCTTGCAAGTACGTTACTCCTGTCTTTCTTTCTTGTTTAATAATTAGTGCTGATTGAATTGAGTAGATAACTGAATTCTTGTTTATTGGAGTCTCTCAATTATGTTAAATAAATATCTTCATGTTGATGCAAACCATACCTTTGCTGCAAGATAGCAATTATTTTTTACCACCTCGGTTGCAACTTCTTGTTAAACGGGATAACTAAACAACAGAATTCAACACAGACATGCCCAAGAAATCTTATTGGCAGAATTTGATGCAGAACATTTCAGGTCTTCTCTGGAGAGAATGCAAATTGAGAAAATTGGAATAGGACAACTACACTGGTCGACTGCAAACTATGCCCCTCTGCAAGAGCAAGCTCTTTGGGATGGTTTGGTGGCAATGTACGATAAGGTTACCATGAATTCATCATCAGATTTTAGATCTAATTAATTCCTGAGAAATTGACTGCATTTTATTTGCTTACTTGTTAAAAGCTGTGTAATCACTTCAGGATGTTTCTTAGTGCTTATAGTTTTGCAAGAGCTCCGATCATTTGATATCTATATTTCACTCATAGTGATGATTCTTTGTTTGTTATGGTTTTGAATTATTATGCTTTCACATGCTGAGGGAGTGAAACTGTTGGCTTGATTTCTAATCATTTTTTCATAGGACCTAATCCCTATAGTGTGACCAATATCTGGATAGTGGATAGTTAATTCATGAGATGGTATCTTGCAGGGTTTAGTTGAAGCAGTGGGGGTTAGCAATTATGGTCCAAAGCAGCTTGTGAAGATACATGATTACCTTAAAGCTCGAGGAGTCCCTTTAAGCTCAGCTCAGGTATCTTGTTCTCAATTTTAATCAGCATTAGTGTGGTGATGGCTTGCATGTCATACTAATTTAGCTTCTTGTGACTCCCCTGTTCAATTAAACAATGCTATTGCATTAGGGCATGTCGACATCTTAGTGAATGAATATATTGTGAAGTTGAATGCAAATATTATGTAAATACCCCAAATTGATGGACTGATTACAGTTGTTCCAATGAATGGGTCACCTCAGGGTTAGCTTAGCATTGGCTAGTCACCACTTACCGCTACCTTTTTTTGTAAAAACTTGCCAAAGTTCATATCTGAGAGACCCTACCAGAGGCCTGTGTATGCAGGACCAACACAGGGTAATGACTCTCTTACCATATAGGGAGTGGTGTACATGGTAGGGTCATGTACTTCTATTTCAGAATGATCTTTTCTGCTCGAAATTTGGGTATGCTGATCTATTTTACTGGACAAACCCGAATTCCAGGTGCAGTTTTCATTGCTGAGCATGGGGGAAGATCAGATGGAAATCAAGAATATATGTGATTCTCTGGGTGTCCGCTTGATTTCTTACAGTCCTCTGGGACTTGGAATGCTTACTGGAAAATATACACCTTCTAATCTTCCACGTGGGCCTCGGTACTTAGATCTCTCTTTATATCTCTGCATGGTAAATAAAAAGCAGAGGCAATTTTTTTTTACTTCTAATACTAGTCTTGTTCACACAGTATACTCTCTTGTTCTTCTACAGGGGCCTATTGTTCAGCCAAATTCTACCAGGGCTGCAGCCTTTGTTGAGTTCACTAAAAGAAATTGCACAAAAAAGAAGCAAAACTATCCCACAGGTCCTTCTACATGACTTTCTTTATTATTTGCTTCATGTCTACAGAAGTGGAATGTTTTCTATTCAGTGTTATCAATTTAGAAGCTTGATAACATCGTTAAAAGCTAGTATTTGTAATGTTATGATTTCATGTTATTATGTTTAATATCTGAGTTGTCTGTTGCGTATGCTTTTTTATAACTTGGTTGGTATAACATTTAGTTGGTATCTGATGTTTCAAGTGGAAGTCTGGAAAGATTTCTTCTGCAAATAAACGTACATCTTGTGGGTATTCTCTATTGAAATAGATCAAAGAATTGCTCAACCCCCTCCCCGATTTATCGTTCTCATGTGAAGTGACTTTGCGTTCACAGTTCTCCATCTAATGAAAGATTTTGTTGGCAGGTTGCTATAAACTGGTGCATCAGCCAGGGTACTATTCCTATACCTGGAGTTAAGACGGTTAAACAAGCAGAGGAGAATTTGGGTGCCCTTGGTTGGTATCTCAGTCCAAAAGAGTTGTTTCAGTTAGAATATGCAGCGCAGGAATCTCCTCGCAAGATGATCCAAAACATTTTTCAGACAAGGTGAAGCAGCTTCTATTGTATTAGCTTCTTCCTGGGAAAGAATCCTTGCCCCCTTTTCTTTACTTTTTCTTTTTCCTTTTTCTCTTTTGTAAATTTCCCAAAATTCATACGTCGAACTACTTTTTTGTCTGCTACTGTTTCCTTTCCAAACTACAGATAACATTTGGAAGTTATGGCGAATAAAGTGGCATCCATGAAAACACAAAAGCAAGCAAGAAACTAGTGGTCTTTTTTATTTGTCTATATTATGTGAAAATTGGCAATGACAATGTTCATATGTTCGGTGCTTCAAAACCCTTCAATTCAAGGCCACATCAGTCCAAAATATCAATGTTCCACAACCATCACATGGCTCAAAAACAGAAATACCAACCTTGAGCTTTTGATGGATACGATTAATGCATTACAGTAACGAAAAATGCAATGATGTCTGATACAAATTAGGAGAAAGAAAGCTCAAATCCCCATGACAATCAACACATAGTAAACATAAGCGTCTAGATAAGTCTCCATGACAATCAACATAAAGTAACATAAGCGTCTAGATAAACACGGGTCTAAGACTACAACTTTTATCCCCTTGAAGTCTATCAGCAAATGGCATGAGGTCAGTTGTCTACTTGATCTTCTTCTTGGGCCTCAATTGGTTGCTATGCCCGCACTTCTTTTTCCTGCAGTTGACAGCACGAGGGTGCAGACGAGCATAACATCTGTGGATAAAGTTCAACCATGAGAATTAAGATAACACATCACACTTCAAGCATTTGAAGTCGAAATACTAAAACCAGAAAATATAGCTGTTGAAAACGTGATGGAACAGAATAATAAGAACTGCATAACATAGTTCTATCTGAAGCCCCAATAAGTAATTGATTTCCACTTCTTATTGCTCTGTCATCATACTCTTGATTCTAAGGTATGTAATTGAAGTATCACAAAGAAAAGAGAACTATTATCTCAGCGATACATCTCAAAGGACAGTGCCTGAAGGAAGGTGGTACAATATAGTTGCTTTGCAAGTATGCAAAAAGTATGGTGGAATACGACGTTAGACCACGATAAGATAAAAATAACATTTCTAGAAAGAAAAAAGCATACTGGAATTAGAAAAACTTACAGGAGATTTACAGATAATCAGGGAGAAATTCTTCTATCTTTTTTCTATCAAATGTTGAATTCAAATTCTTAAACCTAGTGAAGCCTATATGTTGCTGAAAGGCAAACTGAGTCTCGTAGGGAACCAATATCTCGTTGATCAGCTTATAGTGAACAAATACCAACCCCAATTCAATTTTTATATATTTTTTTGCCAAAAAGGTGCTTTCAAGAAATAGGCCTAACTCTAACATAAGGCTGTATCCAAAGCCTCCAAATGCATGCCGTCAAAAAAGGCACGGCATAACAGAAACTAGCTGAGTATTACTTTCCATGAAGTGCAATTGTGTTGTTTGAAGAAGATTATCAAGCCTTTGAAGGATGATTGTAGCTAGAATCACTCACTCAATATTAACAGAAGAGAGAAATACTGTTTTCAGAAGAGCTCGGAGTAGTGAAGGCAAGTTTTAGGTTGAATTCCAAATAAGGAGACTCAGGATAAGAGCCTCATAGGACCCAGCCTGAATTCTATGGACTAAACATCACTTTGTTGGCTTATCCGACATTAATTACATCTCTTTGTCCACCTCATGAACTACCTAAACAACAGTCCACAGTTCACTCAAATCATTCACTCCTCGACAACATCATCCACATGTACGTGAGCTTCAAGCAGTTAAGAGCAACAAACTCCTTAAAATTCCCGGAGTTCTAAATCTCAGGCTGACGCAACAAAAAATTTAGTTTTTTAAGGATTTCTAAATTTAAACAATAAGGCCAGGCTGAAGCAAGATAACACAACAAAAATTCACTTCTTTCCTGGGTTTAGCTAATCTATGTGAGCATCTCCAACCCACTATTTATTTCTTCTCTTTTAACTACTTTATCTAGTCAAACACAAAAATTTCTCTCCAACCCACTCTCTATTTCCTAGTTAACCCAAATGGCTCACCAAATGTGGTGAGCCATTTGAGCTCTCTAAATTCTCTCTCTACCTTTTTTTCTCTATATATATGTTTTACTTCTTCTAAATTATTAGAAGTTAGTGAAAGTTGAGTATATTAGTTGACTAAAATAGAGAGCGTGGTTGAAGTGAATTTTAAAAATTGAATAGCTAAAATAAAGAATATAATATTTAAATATATTTTGAGTAACTATTTTATTGAGCGTGGTTAAAAATGCTCTAAAAGGATTATTTGGTATGGGGGTATGGAGGGGTTTAGAAACATGGGTTAGGACATAAACTCCCTTAAACCTATGTTTGGTAAAATGAAATAGAAACAGAATTTGATTCCTCGCTCGGTCATGAAACCCACATACTTGAATTTCATGAAACCCAAGAGGGGCTGGATTTCATATTGGGGTTAAGGGATTTGACATGCAAATGATATTTATACTTCCATATATTATATATACTTCGTATATACAAATTGATTAAGAGATAAAATAGTTATTTAAAAACAAATTTATTATCATATACCTCTGCGCATATCAAAAAGTATGAACAGTATTAAAAATTGAATTTCATCTTCGAATCTCATCTTTAGATTAAAACCGAGTTTGGACAAGTCGATCCAAACTCATCCCAAACATGCCCTAAAAGTTCAAGATAACATCCGGTAAAAACTTAAACATAGTCCACGGAATAATGTTTCAAATGTCATTTATTTGATCAATCAGTCACAAAAAGAAGAAAAAAACAAGCCTCTTGTTGGTCTGAACTTACTTGCGGCAGATCATCTTGTCCTGGTTATATTTTCGAGCTAATGCCATCAGTGACGGCTCTATGATGCCACCCCTAAGCCTCAGAACAAGATGAAGGGTCGATTCTGCACATTCATTCAAAACAAAATAACAAATTTAGCAAACAGAGATAATAGAATTAGTTAAATGGGTTCATGATTTAAACGAACCTTTCTGGATGTTGTAGTCGGCGAGGGTACGGCCATCTTCTAGCTGCTTACCGGCGAAGATCAAACGCTGCTGGTCCGGAGGAATACCTACAACAATTACACTTCAGATCATGGGAAAACCGGAAAAGGGCTCAATAATATGCAATTCGAGAAATGAAAGCAGTTCAATTTTAACAAGTTGATACCTTCTTTGTCCTGAATCTTGGCCTTGACATTGTCGATGGTGTCGCTCGATTCGACCTCTAGTGTTATGGTCTTCCCAGTCAGCGTTTTCACGAAGATCTGCATTTTCCCTCTCCTCAACCTCTGCCACCCTTCGCCTCCTCACTTTTTTTCCCTCACGAATCAAAAACCCTAGCTGACTCTATATAGGCGTGCGGACTGCCGAGGGTTAGGGTTTTCTGTGTTTTCATCAGACGTCGTCGTTTGTCTCAAGTGTAACAATTTTTTATTAA
>CM042201.1:21359875-21372627 GCA_023539305.1 Ilex asprella | reverse complement strand
AAAATTAATGTTTGTGTTTCTTCATATATATAGTACATTTTATATATTATAACATGCATGTCCATCATTTAAACATGTTTTTGCTTATAAGTTCTTAAATGAAGGGTTAAATTTGAGTTTAATTTGAACGTTTCAGACTTTTAGTAACAAATTCATATATTATATTACAATTAAAAAATTAAAATGTAAAATAAATATATTTAAAAACGCCTCAACTTATATTGGAAAATATATTGGTTGGCAAAGATTAATGTAACAATTTGGAGTAAAAATTGTTTACAATTGGTCAAAGAAAAGAGTCATATTACTATATCAACATATTTTTATTTTGCAATTATTCTTCTATTTTTTATTTAATAAAAATATTAAATTTATTTTTTAATTTTATACTAGTGTCATGTACAATTGATTGTGTTATTTTAATATTTTTTTATTCAATGGTCTGAGATATCTGAGTTAGTTTGATCTCCTCCCAAAAATAGTTTATTCATGTCAAAACTAGAATATTTATGAAGGATAAATTAATTATGATGTAGACTTAAGAAATAATCAAATTTTAAATTCAAGACATTTGAATTAATAATTTATTCATAATATTATTTAAGTTAAAATTAATAATATTATTAATCAAAATAACGTTATTTTACATCTAATCAATTTAGATTTTAGGATAAAATTCCTCAAACGAGCGGAAAACATGACGGTGAAAGTACCCGACCCAACAAAGCCTATGTTGTTATACACGCACCAGCACCACCTGTCAGACAGTGACGGAATGGTCGGCTTCTCGTTTGCCACGCCATTTCATCAAATTAAACCCAAAAATCAAACTACTCCACCATGTGTACTCGTTGGTCATCGCCGGTGGACCAGTCCTCACTTCGACTGGCCCATATAAATACCATCAGGGTGCGCTGTCCGCATGGCCTCCTCGACTCGCTTTCTCTCTCCTAACCTGCGCACTTTCCCATCTCGCTTCCGACGATTCACACCGTACGTTTCAGTGACTTCGTTACCTGCCGTTCGTGGATCCTTCAATTTTTCGCTTAGATCGAAGAGAGGCTTGGAGATTGGCACAGATTTGAAGAAATTTGAGGTGAGAAGAAGATCGTCAATGGCAGAGGCTGCGACTGAGAAAGGTAAAGGGACGGTTCAAGTGTTCGATTCGGAGGAAGAACTGGCGGTGTCGCTTGCGAAATACACCGCCGATTTATCGGATAAATTTGCCAAAGAAAGAGGTTATTTCACTGTTGTCTTGTCTGGTGGTTCTTTGATCAAATCCCTCAGGTGAAAAATTGATCTTTTAGTCTTTGATACTCTGTAATGTCACTATTGATTGATATATTGTCGCTAAAAAAAGCATCAGTGTTGGACCTAATGTAAGGATTGGTTGTGGGTTCTAACGTAGGATGTGTTTGACTGCTAATTGAACTGCATTAATGCATTAGATTCCCAATTGAGGATCGAAATTAGGTACAAATTGTATTATTGCTCAAAAAAAATAAATAAGGGGATTGGTTTTGTTTTGAAATGATGTTTAGAGTACTAGTGAGTTTTGTTTGAAGGACTGTATCGAAACACAACGGCTAGGTTTGTGATGCATTTTATGGCAATCGAGTAAACAGAATGGTCTTGTTTGGTCCTGCTTTTTAGCAGAACTTTAGGCATCTGTGCATTCTGTTTGGATGTCGGAATCCAAGGAGAAAAGGAAGAGAGAATGTAAAGGGAATCACTTTCTATTGTTTTGGTTGCCATCGACAATAAAGAGGAAATGATAATATGAGGATTGTGGATTTGTGACTGTATCTTGTTGCACATGAGTTGGTAACCGTGTCCTGGTTCACTCAATCGCCATTTGGGAAAATTTAGAAACTTAAGAAACAAAAAGTTCTTCTTGGGTTCTAGGTGACAGTTATTTATAATTGTCCTCCATCTCTTTAGAACTCTGAAGAGAGTTGATTCTTTGCTTGATTTTGCTCTAATTACAACCAGGCCTTCTAAAAATCTGAGGTACTTAGTTATATCAGTTTCATGAACCTTAGTTAGCAGTTTCTCCTTTATATGTATTTCAGATAGCCAAGAACTTTGTGAATTGCTTTTCTCAGTATGACAGAATGTTTGCAGTTTGACAAGATCATTTTACTTCTCAGGCTTTTAGTGGTTTTGTCCATTTTGATTATCTGGTTTGAGGGCTCAACCATCGTCATTTTTCCTCTGGTTAGACCATTTAGGAACTTGGTGCATACATTACACATGTCCTTATATCTTATGTCATAAAAGTCATTTGTTTTCTACCTGTTTCCATCTCGTTAGGCAAGATATTAAGAACCAAAGTATTTAGTAAGCTAATTTTTTCTTTCTCTGCTAAAGTTTTGTCAGAAACCAACGAAGGTTGAATGACTATGTGTCAAACGTTTTGGTAAGTCTTTGATGTTGATATTGTAGGAAATTGGTGGAGCCTCCATACATTGATTCAGTGGATTGGTCAAAATGGTACGTGTTTTGGGTGGACGAGAGAGTAGTTCCTAAAGATCACCCTGATAGCAACTATTTGTTGGCCTATGATGGTTTTCTATCCAAGGTACTGTTTTAAGTACTTATTTTCCTTTGTGTTAATAGTTATTTATAGAATCATATGCAGGATCACCCTGATAGCATTATTCGTTTGGCCACGATAGTTTCATCCAAGTTGCTCTTTAGAAATTTGTTGTTCTTTATGCTAAGAAGTATGCATGGGATCATACACATTTGGATACTTTGTCCTATAATTACTGCTTACTTGCTTATTATCAGCAACGGTGAATATGCAAAGTTCTGTTGCCATTTGATGAGTCGTGAAAATTAGATAAATGATTGTTTCTTTAGGGAGTGCAAACAAGAAGGTTATTAGCTAATGATGAAGAGGGTGATGTTGGATATTAACCTTTGGTATTTACTGCTATAGCCTCCATGGAGAAGGTTGGCATGAACTCAATGCCTTAGACTCGACTCATATTCTCAAACCTGGGTCATAGTGGAAGTCCTCAAGCAATGACTCCCTGGGAACCTAAGGAAGAAAGTTGAAAATAAGATATATGTGCCATCAGGTAGTGAAAATACAGTGGCTCTTTGCCAATGATGTAGAGAGGGTGACGTTGGATATGGACCTAAACGTTTGTATCATTTGTACGAACTCAATGCCTTAGTCTCAACTCGTGCTGAAACCTGGTTCATAGTGGAAGTCCCCAAGCAATGGCCTTTTTGGGAACCTACGTAAGAAAATGTTAACCAAAATGAAAAAATGAGTCCAAAGAGTTGGAGAAAGGCTTCTACTCCTTAAAATCATGTGACTCTACTAGGTGGAACTGAATGACACAATGGGAAGTAGAGGGCTGTGCATCATTTTGAAGTTGGTTGGATGTAATGTATTGTAGCAGTGTTTAAAGCTATTGAACTGTGAACTTAATGTTCTTGGGGATCATTGCGAAATTTTGTCTGTCTATATTATCAAATTCAGTATTATTGTGTAAAAATTTCCGTAATTTGAGGTCCTTCATTCTTTCGGTTTCAATCTTTGCATTGAAAAAGAAAGAATACCATCAGAAATTATTTGAATTAGAATTATTCAAATAATCATGTATTTAAATGCTCTATCTGTGCGTCCCCCCCCCCCCCTTTTTTCTCTTTTTTTTTTCCCTCCTCCTCTCCCACCCCAAAATAAATTATAATGATTAGTTACTTCCAACAGTCTAATCTTACATAAGGTAATGCAATGCTTTCCTCTACAGCTATTGCCATACCACTGTCATTTGAAACTACTCCTTTAAGCTATTCTTCAAAGCCCCTTAACTATGTAAGACTATTTATCTTCCTCGCTGTGTTGTCAGATACCAATGCCCTGTGGAAATGTCTATGCCATCAATGATGCATTGTCTGCAGAGGGTGCAGCTGATGATTATGAAACTTGTATCAAGCATTTGGTTAAGAACAAGACGATAGATCTATCTCAAGCTAGTGGATTTCCTAAATTTGATCTGATGCTATTGGGTATGGGACCAGATGGACATGTTGCTTCTCTATTCCCTGGGCATCCTCTTGTTCAAGAGAAGAACAAGTGGGTTACATTCATTACAGACTCACCAAAACCACCACCAGAGAGGATTACTTTCACTCTTCCTGTTATCAACTCCTCTGCACACATTGCACTTGTGGTGGCAGGGGCTGGTAAAGCTCATCCAGTGCATGTAACTCTGGGTGATGGTCAAAATTCTGATTTGCTCCCTGTTCAAATGGTTTCACCTGAAGGGGAGCTGATGTGGTTTTTGGACAAGGCAGCAGCTTCAAAGCTGTAGGGCACGCATGGCTGCAGTGGCAACATGAGTTGATCCCCCCATGATAAGTTATCGTTTTTATCTTGTATTTTGTAGTTTGATCCACGACCTTAAAGATGTGGGGATTTTGTAATGTCAGTGGTAGTTAAATGGTTTGTGAGTTTTTTGTTTCAAATCTTTCTGTCAAACTAAGGATTTGAATATGTAATCTTCTTTGTCATGCATTTTCCACCAAGTTGTTGGTGTAAGTTTGGTGGTCTCAGCCGTTGCAATCATTTTGACTTGTGATATATGGGCATTGCTAATATCTGTATTTCCAAGTCACAAAACACAGTCACATTTCACATGAATGCTACAGCATTCCAGGTGAATTCTAGGTGGCTCTTGGTTGCACAGTTTCTGTTTAGTGGTTGTTACTTTTGCAGAAACCATCAACTCTCTGAACTTTGCATACCTTTACTTTTTTTACTCTTAATTAATCATCCCCACGCCCTCCCCCTCGCCCTCCGCCAAAACAATTGGAAAAAAAAAAAAAAAAGATAGTGCCATACATGTGGCTTTGGTCATTACGAGATCTAAGAAAGAAGTGTTGAGATGTATGAGGCAATGGTCATTACGAGATCTGTGTAGTGTTAAAAATCAATGGTGAGGGTAACAAGAAAAAAGAAAATCTGGGAAAATCTTTTGGATAATCTCATGAAAAATTCCATGCTCTAAAAGTTGGGAAAACAACAAAAGCTGAGAAAGTATGATAAGAATTCTATTTTCTACCTCTAATATAGATTAAGGTTGATAGTCAAATGAATTTTAGTTGAGCTTAAAAAAATTTATTTGTTCAATACAAGTAGAGTTTGAGTATTTGTATATAAATGTGTCGAGACTGTCAAATTTATTTTTTAAATAAATTAAAAAAATTGTTTAATTTTAACTTAATTAAAAAATAAAATAAAATAAACCCGAATAAAATTCAAATAATTTGGTTTAATTAAGAGCTCTAATCTAAATGAGCGAGGCTGTAAACTACCAACCCTTTTCCACCTTGGAAACACCATTATAAATGAGTCAACAAAATGAGGCGTGGTATTTTGTGAGGCAGACATGAGAAAGAGAAAGAGAAAGAGAAAGAGAAAGAAAAAGAAAAAGCAAACACTACTAGCATGTGAAGGTAGTTAGGTTCCCTCCTCGAGAACGAAAGCCGATCCATGATTGTCACCTCATCAACTTTTTAGAATAAAAACTGCAGAGCGAAAAAGTTTAACTATTTATGATTTAAGTAGTCTCTTTTGCCGTTGTGTTTGCATGCGATGCGATAGTATAAATATATGGTTACCAAAAACAGTGTATAGCAATTAGCCTAATCACATCATCTTCCAACTTTTGTTTCTTCAATTTCTATTGGTAAATCACACTCAGTTTCAACACTTTTCAATTCTGGTACCCCTAAAAGTCTGCTACTTTTATTTTTAAAAAGATATGTTTTAAACTCATTCAGCCTCTAATAACTAATATCCGAGTTTAAAAGAGTAGTCCACTCAAGTATAAATTTCTTATAACAAAAACACACTTAAATTTAACAATGACCCACTTATATATGAGAGATGCGATTTAAGTTTATAGTAAGTCATCTCTCGAGTAATGTTATTGAGACATAATTTAAAAATCACAATATATAATAACCAATGAAGTGTAGTGAAATATGTTTAATGTTGTAATTGATCTAACCATTAATGCATCCTTTTGTCATTTATTGGTCACAATTCATTATATTTCTAAATTATGTCCCAATAAAATTAGTGGTGCTCATCTATCAAGAAAGTCAATTGAGAAAAAACATTACAAATGGTAGTTAATTAACCAAGACAACACGAAGGTAGTCAATTTTTGAATGAAAATTTGTATTTTATATTCTTAAAATTAATTTTTTTAGATTACACCTTCAATATATTAAAAATATTGTAATATAACATTTATGTTAGTTTCTATTATTGCTTCCATCAACTTCAATGGAATCATTTTTAACGGAAAAAGTAATAGAAGTTAACAATAGGGCAATTTTATAATATTTTAATTTTTGTAGGGTACAAAATGAGATTGTCCCATTTTTGAAAGATGACAAGGAGGGCTTCACAAAGAAAGAAGTGGTCCTTATTACTTAACGTTAGATTAATTGATGAGAATTTTTAATTTAACAAGATTTTGAGTTTGAGTCTTGAGAACATAACTGTGTTCAGTAATTTTGTCGTTTTTGTGGTTCTAGTCGACCTGAATTTGAATTAGTTAAAATTCAAAATAATTTTTAAATAGTAAATGATCAGAAAAAAATAAAAAAAAAAAGTGGTCCGGGCCATCACGGGTGATAAAGTCTGCCTTGCAGGTGGTAACTCGTTTCCTTAATATTTAAAGTTGGTTTTTAGATTTCCGTGTGTGGATTCTTTCAAGTCTTCGGTTCAGTCCCCCCTCCCCCTTAGTCCAGAGAGAGAGAGAGAGAGAGAGGAAATAAAAATAGAAGTGAGAAGAGACAAAGGAAAAGAGGGAGAAAAGAAAGGGAAAGGAAAAAGCAATTGGGGGAGGCCTCGGTTTGGTTATGGTGGAAAATCCACTCACGCCTGGTGCTGCTTAAGGACACATCTGTAATAACCGATTTTTCTCTCTCATCATCATCATCCATGCTTTCCCTCTCCTTCAGCTCCAGTGGTGGCTACAATGTTCTTGAAGGCAATAATCCCAGTGATGTCTTCTTTGGCGGTGGCGGTGGATTTTGGGCGGAGACGGCGGCTTCGAATGCCGGAGTAGCTTTCGTCGTTACGGCCTTGGCCGGACTTGCTTTGGCCACGTCCGTGTTTTACTTTAGTAGGTAAAAGGGGAACCAAAAAAAAAAAAAGAATTAACTTAAGTATAGAACTGAGCACGCATTGAAACCCTAGAAATTTAGTAGAGTTGTTCACAGTAAAAAGTAATTCTATATATAGATGAAAGCCCTCCGACGAAGCCAAACTTCGTCGCCTTCGTCTTCAAATCCCTCTTCACCGTCTTCATCGTCATCATCGTCGTCGTGGATTCATTTGCGATCGGTTTTATTCGTTATAGCATCTTCCTCACCAGCTTCTTGTTCTTCTTCTGATCGGTGAGTCTCTCTGTCCATTCTCTCTCCTGCTTCCTCTCCATTACTTCAAGGTTACTAGTATTTTCTTCGATTCAGCTTGTTCTAAGTAGTGTTACCTTTTTGTAACTCAGATCTCGATTTCAGGCTCAATCGAGATTTTATGTTACTAGTAGTTTCCTGCTCAATCCTAAAGTTCACTAATGGTTCACTTCCCTAAGACTTCTAGTAGCTGTAGATTACTCGTATTTTACTTATCATAGTTCGTTCTGTTAGATTTGGAAGCAGATTTATTGTAGATCCTGTCTTATTATTATAGATTTTTAATAGGTCCGTGATCAAAGTGGGTTGACTAATTCGCATACATGTCTCTGTTATCTATGCATACTTACACACACATAGATGCCATTTGTTCATGTTTTCTGTCTTTGTTTTTTCCTGTTTGTTGTAATGAAGGTGTGATTAGTTCCTGCTTAGGGCATTTTGCTCTTTCTTCTTCTTTTGATCTGTTTGATTCTTCAAATAGCATGGACGGGCTTTGGAAATTCTTCAAGGGACTTTTTCACAAAGGAAAGATAGTGGGGTTCTTTCTGATAATCTAGATGGAGTCTGCTTCTTAATATTCAATGTTAATGTGTGAGAAATTGTCTTTGCAACTTTGATAAGTATCTCATTATGAGTTTATCCTGCCTGGCCTGCTGCTTGTCATATTTTTTGGTTCTTATTTGAAGTTGTAAGGGGTTTACAATTCTTCTGGTGGTTCTTCTCCTGTTTACTCAATTTATGCATCCTTCAGATGGCAAAAACGGACAAGAAATTGATAAGTTCATCTTTTTTTGTTTCTTCCCATTTGAGATACTCCCAGTTTCTTGGAAACTCGAGATTTGGGCTTCCGTTTTGTGGGCTACATGCGTTTGAAATGATGATGTTTTTGTGTTTTGCGTTCATGCAAGTTTTGTGATCTTATTTTACATGCTTCATATTGCATTGTGAATAAGTTTAGTATTACTTAGTCTAATATATGGGGCTTTACTACTAAAATTGGGAATAAAGGCTCTAACAGACTTCAGCTATGCACACAATTGGAACTTGGAAGCCTCAAAAAATGAAGTTGTTCGAAACAAGTAATTTCTTTAGGTGCCACAGAAGTGAGTATAGATGTATGTGAAGCCATAACTGTACATGTATGCTGCAACAGACTTCAGCTATGCACACCATTTGAAGCATCACAGAATGAAGTTGTTTGAAACAAGTAATCAGCCACAAATTCATGCATTTGACAAGAGATTCAGGTTTAAGACTTTGCTAAGGCTAAGAGATGTCTAGACATACGAAGCTTATTGGATGTCCAGGGTGGCTGAGGCCCATATTCTGGATATCAAAATCAGTAGACAGCTAAGATAGCTGCAGTAATCTCACATTTAAAGTTGCTGCTGGTTTCAAAATTCAAAGATTTATATTGTTGACCATCCCATTAAAGCAGAAGAGTCTGCTCTACTGTGCGCCAGATAGAGGCATTGTTCTTTAAAATTCATTAAATATGTGGAATAGGAACCGAAACACTAAACTATGCCTTTCTGTGGATTAAATATCTATATCTAGTTGACTACCATTAATCACAGTAGGACTATTCTGACTAAAACAAATTATTCGTAGCATGACTCCATGTTTATAGCTGGATTGATTTTCTGCCATGGTCCTTGGGAACTAAGAATACTTTCTGGCAAGCTCTGATCACTGGTTTTCTTTTCTCTTTAGCATTATCGCATAAACATAATGATTTAAATGGGCCGTAATCTTAATGTTGGAAAATGTTAGTGCTGTAGTGTTTCTTTGTATTGCTTCTGGTTGCTTGTAATATTTTGTTGTCCAGTAATTTATATTTAGATTTGGTGCATTGCATGACAAATTCTTTTTTGAGTTTTATTGTTGGCTGCTTGTGGTGTTATGCCAATGGTGTCCATTTATTTGTGATGGTAATTATTTTCTACTTTTTTTTGTAGGGGTAATCCCAAATCGCCGTGGTCCCGCAGGAAAAGAAAACATGCTCTTTCACCTCAGCAATGGCGAAGCTTGTTTACACCAGAAGGAAAACTCCGTGATGGTGGTGTTAAATTTCTGAAGAAAGTCCGTAGTGGAGTGAGTTACTATTGTTTAACTTTACATGTTTGCTCCTCCTGATTTTGAGTTGTAGATTTAAATGTTTTGTGGTTTTTTTTCTTTTGTATTTATTTCTAACGTTGTAGTTTATTGAAATTGTACTCCCCTGGCTTTCTGATGTAGGGCGTTGACCCAAGTATCAGGGCAGAGGTTTGGCCATTCCTCCTTGGAGTGTAAGCACAATCACCTTTCATATTGTATCTGAGATGGGCTTGGCCATCTGAAATTTTATTTCACTTTCTTAATAGGCTCAATTTGGCTGTTTTAGTGTTAGACAGAACCAGGAAGCTATTCCTTAACCAGTTCTAGAATATATATATATTTTTGGGTAAATGTTCTAGAATATAGATACTTGCTATCTACCATGACTTAGTTTCAATTTCCCTTAATTATTATATATTGCTTGTCTCAGCGGATTCCATACAAATTACTAGCATCTCAGCCAGATTGAAAGCATACAAGTTAAGGGTTATTTTGAGTTGGACGAACTAATCTATAAAGCATTAGGTTTGGCGTCATTGTAGTTACTGTTTTGAGTAACTCAATGTTGGTATCTTTCAGAGCATGATAAAATGCAGTTTGGAGTTAAAGCTTCACATAACTGAGTGCCTTTGTCTGTTGTCATGTACATGACCACCTCCTTAACATGGGTTGGGGTCTGGAACTCTGGATTATTTGATGCTTTTATTTTTATTTTAAAATTGATGCACATATCAAGTGAAAAATAAGTGTTTACCTTCATTCACAGTTGGCTTTCTGCTTATGTCATATTTAGTTTTGCTGGGCACCACACCATATATTTCAGTTGCAACTGTGGGTCCATCAAATGACTAAACTTGTTTTTCGCTGTCAACAGCTATGAATTGAAAAGTTCCAAAGAAGAAAGAGAGATTTTAAGAACTCAAAAGAGGTATGCTTGACAAGTTCTCTCTCTCTCTCTCTCTCTGTGTGACAGACACTAATTATTTGTTCTTATTTAAGAACTAGATAAATACACTGTTTCTTTGTTATTTTATTTCCCTACTCCCTGGTTTCATTGGTCTCTCCATTGACGCAGAAAGGAATATGAGAAACTACGGAGACAGTGCCGCCGACTTCTAAAACAGAGTGATGAGGGCAACAAGTCAAAGGAAAATTTTGGAATCAGCAGCCATGGTGACAGCGGCAGTTTAATTGATGGTACGGATTCTCCTGACTCTGAAGATGTGGTCAGTGCAAGAGAATCCCTCTCCAGTGAAGAAAGGAGCTCAGATATGGAGCACTTGGACAATGCTACCAATGCATTGCTGGAAGGAGATGCTGGTTCTAGACGAGCCACAGATCCATATGCTGCAGATAGCGAATCATCAGACTCAGACTCCTCTGAAGACCTCGATATCAGTCAAACTTTTCCCTCCATGGAAAGCCAGGAGGAAAGTGATCGTGACATGTCTTCCAAAGAAGATTCTTCTGGCTCCAGGGCGGAAGTCCAGTCTAAACCCCAAACCACAGAAGATTTTGTCACATGGCAGCGCATCATCCGGCTTGATGCAGTTCGTGCCAATGGTGAATGGATGGCATACTCCCCAACTCAGGCTGCAGTGTCGGATGATCGTGCACGCTGTTCTGCTGAGGCTGTTGGCTTAAAGGATTGCGATCACCTGGAGCCAAGCAGGATCTTCCATGCTGCTCGATTAGTGGCCATTCTTGAAGCCTATGCGTTTTATGACCCTGAAATTGGCTATTGCCAAGGGATGAGTGATTTACTCTCTCCAATAATCGCAGTGATAACGGAGGATCACGAGGCTTTCTGGTGTTTTGTTGGTTTCATGAGGAAGGCTCGACATAATTTCAGGCTTGACGAGATGGGTATCAGAAGGCAACTAAATATCGTTTCTAAAATTATAAAATCCAAAGATTCTCATCTTTACAGACACTTGGAGACGCTCCAGGCGGAGGATTGTTTTTTCGTGTACAGGATGGTGGTGGTACTCTTCAGGAGGGAATTAACTTTTGAGCAGACACTCTGCCTCTGGGAGGTAATGTGGGCAGATCAAGCAGCAATCAGGGCTGGGATTGGAAAGTCTGCATGGAGCCGTATAAGGCAACGAGCCCCACCAACAGATGATCTGTTGCTTTATGCGATTGCAGCTTCTGTATTGCAGAGGAGGAAACAAATCATACAGAAGTATAGTAGCATGGATGAGATCTTAAGGGAGTGCAATAGCATGGCCGGGCATCTCGATATCTGGAAGCTTCTAGATGATGCTCATAACTTGGTGGTGACCCTCCATGACAAGATAGATACACCTTTTTAATGGCTGCCTTTGGAAAATTTAATCAGCTTAATTATCATCTTCGTTTCCACTGCATCATGATAGTGTGTCTTCCAAGTGGTTTATGAAGTTCTAATTGCTCTGCTTCGGAGGATCAATTGTACCCGAAGTTTTTATTATTATTATTATTTGTGTTGTATTATGGCTCCTTTATATGAGATGAGGGATATGATCGTCTTGAGTATGTGCTGAGGCTGGGGCTTGTGCTCACTCAAAGCCCGCATACCATTTCAGATTTACAAAATAAAATAATCAGTAGATTCTTAAATTTACTGTTTTTGCTGCTCATTTAGATGGCTCACGTACTTTTTGAACTCAAAAGATGGAGTGAGTACCGAAGCTGTACCCATGTGGCCAAGAGAGAGAGAGAGAGAGAGAGAGAACCGAAGCTGCACCCATGTGGCCACGAGAGAGAAAGCACTGCTAATGCACCAAAACAGCCTGAAAAAATATCAAAAAAAAATCCATTCTCGTTATCGTATTATAAAATTAGTTATTGTTTGTGCATGAAAGTATAAATTAATAAAAAAAAATAGGTAATAATAAATATATGTGTATTCACATTTAAAATTAAATTATAAATATAAAAAAAAGATAAAAGAATTTAAGTACCGATTATAATAGAAGTGAACAATAGTAGTGGTGGTGAGTGATAATGATGGTAGTGATGGTCGTGAAAGGTGGTGGTGAGGCGATAAGGATAATAGTGGTAAAGGTGATGGTTGGACAATGATGGTGGTGGTAGGGATGGTGACAGTAGTAATGACGACAGTGGTAATAATAGAAAACAATGGTGATAGTGATGGTTGTTGGGGGTGGTCTTGTGCTGCTGGCGAATGGTGGTGATCGGGTGGTGGGGTGGCGATA
>CM042201.1:21343132-21359475 GCA_023539305.1 Ilex asprella | reverse complement strand
TGATGATGGTAGATGATTAGTTTGGTGGTGGGGTGGGGGGATGGTGGTAGTGGTAGTGGGGGATGGTGGTGGTGGTAGTGGTGATGATGGTGGGGCGATGGTGATAATGATGGTGGTAAGATTGTTTCAAACACAATTTTTTTAAAAAAATATTTATGAAAAATTATAAGTATTAAAAATACTTTTAAAAAGTCATCTCAAACATACCCTTAGGAGATTATTTTTTCTATTAAATTTGGAATGTTAATATTAACCGTTAGATAAACTTTAAAGTAAAATTGAAAGAGATCTCAATCACGAATACCAAAAGTCATTTTGTTTATTTTTTAAAATTTAAATTGTATTGTATTTTATTATATAAATAATATATTTTATTAATTAAGTAATACATGCTAGTTTTGTACAAATAAATCAAATATATGATTAATTAATGCAGACTAATTTTCTATAAATAAATAAAATATAAAATTGAATATAAGACAAAAATAATATCCATTATAATTCAAGTATTTAGTAAGACACTAAATTAAGAGTGAGATAATAGAATACTAATTACATATTGATCAAAAAATTATCAATCTACCATTAATGCTTTTATTTATTTGGTGAATAAAATAATAAATTTATAATTTAATATGCTTGAACTTGATTATAAAACCATCTCTCCAAGTGATATTATCATTTATAATCGACTCAATAATATGAATATATAATATTATTTGAATAAATATTTAAAATAAAATTATATACAATACGGAGTGTTTTTTGCTACTAGTTGCAATATAAAATTAATTACAGAGTTTTAATTTGTTATAATTATGTAATCCACCCTTCAAAACTGTAACCAAATGACTCCAGTATTCCAACACGATATCACACGACAACGGCCGGAAGGCACATTATTTGCATAAACATAGATCTCCAATTTGCATAAACAGAGAGCTCCATAATGGGCAGTAAATTGTCAACCAACATTTCATACTGGCACTCTCAAGCTACATAAAGAAACTAAAACAAAGGGGAAGAAATTATTCATCCAACGAATACATAATTAACACAGACCACACTGGACCATAGAAGGTCAAATGAAGTTGCCTACTCTACCTTGGCGTAGTTTCTGACTGCAAAAGCTAAGCCCAAGATCAAGAGGGGAGCAAGGAACTGTAAAATCTTCATAACAAACTGAGGAGTTTTGTCTGGATTGTAGGAGGCCTGTTGTGGTAGAATATAAACTCGTCTCCTGGGAACAGTTGACGGGTCTATCTCACCAATGTAATATTTTGCCATCATCTCTTTAGCAGAATCACTGTGGCCAACGTCTACAAAATCACTTGTTGCATCTTTCCCTGAAAAATTGCCAACAAACTTGTGAACTCATCACACAAAGAAGTCATTGTCCATGCCAATGAATCAGGAATGTAAGGTTGAAGAGAGGTGATGTATCATAGCATTACCAGTTGCGGCTAGCAAAACTTCATCACCTCCAGGATGATCCTCCAAGAAGGGGGTCACATCATACACCTGATACAAGTAGTTTGAGAGGGAGGTTAATCAATCTTCATGCCAACCGATAAACACCACAAAATCAAAAACTAGAAGAGTACAAGACAAAGATCCAAAAAATAACATAAAAGTTTTATACGAACTTTTGATGTTCATGCTTACGCTTAATGCAAAATATGGCAGCATTTTCCTACGCCAATATTTTCATTTTTCAAGTAGGAATTTGTCATATAGAACAAAGTCACAGAATATGGATCCCCTTTGATGAACGGAAACCTCTTAGACTATTCACTGCTCACTTCAAACAGAGACAGCTCCATGGAATATGGACACTACACAAAAAAAGTGCTTAAAGCCTTAAAACAACAAACTGAATACACAAAAACTGTAGTCCTCTTGTCCAATGCCATTGCAAAGTAAGCAAAGCGAAGTTAAAATGGAGACTCTTAGCAGTAATAACTCCTCAAAGTTCAACAAAATGCATATGAATTAAATGCTATTCTACATCCCAATCTAGGTATTCCCTGTCCTTCAAACTACATCTACATCTGGGCAAACGTTCCTTCATAAATTGCTGATTTTGGCTATCAATGTGCCTCTTCCTTCAATTAATTTTTCTTAATTACCAAATTTTCAATAGGGAATAAACAGAAATGATCTTTGCTCAAGTCAACAAAGACTATGAGGAAAAAACCATAGAATTACCATGGGAAAAAGGAAATACGTCCAGTATGTTGACCTCAAAGGCGGATTCATCAATAGCTATTTTTCTGGTTGAAATGAATTTGAATTCTAAATATTACATCTTATGCGTCTTAATAAGCTATAAAACATGAACACTGGAAGAGGGCATAACTCTGTTGAAACAACACCACCTCAGTAATAGTGGACATGAGAAAAAGGTCACTCTAGCGTATGATTAAATATTGAGAAATTCAAGTAGTCTGTGCTCATCATCGGACCATTCTACGATCAATCTCATTATACTCATGCCTTGTCTGTGCAAAGTTTGGGTTGCCCATAAATCATAAAAAATACACTTCTACCCTGCCCTACTAAGGACTTGAATAAGAAAGGAAGTGTTGAGGATGAATATCAGCACTGTTTCCCTAAAAGTTCAACGTTTTAGCATAATACACAGCTATAATGGCATGTACAAAAATTGCTTCTTGAAAAATTGTACTTTAAGAAACTTGCCAAAATTAATTGAGTTTTTCGATTCATAGAATTACACTGAATCTCAATGTACAAGACTCTTAGCTCTCTTTCCAATTGTAAAATGACAGGATCTCATACCCTCAGGGATATTGTTGTGTCATCAGGAAGTTTGCATGGTTCTTTTAAAATACCCTGGTCCATGACAGGACTACCAATCTCTTACCGATCAACTCGCATCATTCAAGGAAGGCCAGCAAGTTGCAAATGGAAAAGTTCAACGCATCTGGAGCATTTCACTCACATCACTATGCATCGTGTCAAACAGACAACACACACACACACACACAAGAGAATTACACTCAGACCTCCAGAGTCGTATCACTTAATCACTTAAACCCTCTGATATTTGAAATATTACACACAAAACTCCTAAGGTTTGTATGCGCGTAACAATTACACCCATGATGTAAATATATATGTTAATAAATTATACTTAAACCCCTTTGAAATTTGTAAGTATATAATACTTAAACCCTTTAAATTTAAAATATTATGTTTAGACCAAAAATACTTCAATAAATGTAGAATATTAAATATTTTAAATTTTACAACCAAAATTCATGTTCTATTGTATCATTTATTGAAATAAAATTAAAATTAAAATTTAATTTTTTTAAAAAAATTATAATTAATATATAATAACACTATCTACTAGAATAAAATTAAAAAATCAAACAAGGGGTCTAAATCATTCAGAACATGAATTTTACAACCAAAATTCATGTTATATTATGTCATTTATTGTAATAAATTAAAAATAAAAATTTAGGTTTTTAAAAAAAAATCATAATTAGTATATAATTATACAATCCATTAGAATAAAACTAAAAAATTAAAAAAAGGGTCAAACTGTAATAGACACAATATATTTTAACTTTAATTGGGTAGTTTGGTATTTTAATTTGATCGTTTAAACAACCAAATTAAATTCCAATATACAACATAATTGTACACTAGTTATGATTTTTCAAGAAAAATTAAATTTTTATTTTTGATTTTATTTCAATAAATGATACAATAAAATATGAATTTAAATTATAAAATTTAAAATATTTAATATTTTATTTATAATTAAAATATTTTTGGTTTAAGTATCACATTTGAAACTTAAGAAGTCTAAGAAATATATGTTAACAAATGTTAGGGAGTCTGAGTGTAGTTTATTAACTAATATATTTATGCCGCGTAATATTTTAAATGTCAGAGGATGTGAGTGATTAAGCGACAAACTTGGGGGTCTGAGTATAATTCTCACATACCAACAACGCACAAAAGAGACTGCGTTGTGAAAACTAATCCTACAACGCAGCTCAGTTTGCATCACACAAAAATCTAGATAAACTAAATCCAAAACTATTCAAATCAAACTTCTCTTGCATGTCCCTAAATAATCAATTTCATAAAAATAAAAATAAAAATAAAAAAGCAAATAACAAATCAGACCTTCCCCGAAAGGATAATCCAGCAATCTTTGAGCTCATTGTGCTTTACGACATCCTCAAAATAGTAAACTTTTGATCCTGACGCCATTATTCCCTGCTACAGCATACAAAATCACCACCACAATCAAATTGCTGGAACTTATGCGTTGAAACATATGCAAGGATCGTACAAAGGATCAGTATATACAGATACTATACAGAAAGTCAAACGAAAAGACGAATCTTCAAAGTTACTTACGAGAGAGAAAGAGAGCTTTTCGTCACTTTCGTCCTTCTTTTCGGTTCTTACCAAACAAAGAGGCCAATCCAACCGAAAATGGCTCTCGGTTTATGTATATCTTCTTATCTTCTGATTCTTTGAAATGAACCCTGAGATTTCAGCAAATTACAAACTTTGCCCACACCATCCCAAAATACTATTGCCCAGTAATCAAGTGGATGAGAGAGGATATCACCGTCATTAACCAATCGTCAGTGTGTGTGGCTATAAGTTGTGGTAGAGTGTAGACGACGACGCATTATTAAATTGCAATTTTGTTGTTTTTTGGAGTGTGGTGGTTGGGTGTGGCTGGTGGTTTTTTTGATAATTCTAATATTTTTTTATATTTAATTTATCAATCTGTTTATTAATTTAAGGATAAACTATATTTTATACACTCGATTTTTATTTGGTTCTTGAACTATTAATTAAAATAATTTAACTGGATATTCACAGCTTTATTATTATTGAAGTTTGGGTAAATTTATGTTTTAGGCACAAATACAACAACATTGATGGTAGGAGTACGGGAACCCACTGAAGAAAATGGAAATCGGTGGGCATGCAACATAGAAAACCAACGATATTACAAGAAACCTTGGGCGTCAGGAACGTATTCTATTATTCTATGATTGCTCAGCTTAATTATTAGTTTTACACGAGGTAGACTGTTTTGGTTTTTTAAACGAAGTTAAAAAAATTGTTCAAGTTCAATTCGTTTAAAATTTGAATCAGAGTAATTCGACTATTTCACATATAAATGAGTCGAGTTTTTGAACTTAACCTGAGCATAAAAAATTATTCATATTTAGTTCATTTAGAACACAAATCGAACGC
The DNA here is from genome assembly GCA_023539305.1 of Ilex asprella. Lineage (NCBI taxonomy): Eukaryota > Viridiplantae > Streptophyta > Magnoliopsida > Aquifoliales > Aquifoliaceae > Ilex > Ilex asprella. The sequence goes on along the minus strand of CM042201.1, from coordinate 21,354,216 downwards.
GGATTGAGTTTTATTTGAACCAATTTGAAGTAGCATCCTTAGCGGTAGCTATTAGGTCAACCATTAACCTCTATGTCCTAAAAATTTGAGATTAAAATCGATCCTAAAAATGAGATTGATCCTAAACTTTTTTAAAATTTATTTCAATGGACCTCCTTGAATGAATTACCCTGATTTGAATGTAAATATAGTATGATACAAACCGGAAGTAGAAAATCCGGTTTGCCTCCTTAACAAAGCCCAACGAGGGGGAACAGAGCCGAAAATGAGCCCATTGGGCCTGCTTGATAGCATATCCATTTGTAGTTATGAGTCCATTGGGCCACATTTATGGGGTAATACTTTGCAACTTATATTTGGACCCATGAACAAGTGCGTCAAATTAAAAAAAAAAGTTAATGGAATCTATTTTATGTTGATTTAGAATACTATTTGAGATTGGTAAGATTGTTCCACATTTATTGCCTCTTCATTCGAAGATACGAAGAATTTATTCCATCAACGAATATGTGATTATCAATTTCTCAATTTATATTTTAAAATATTAATTTTTTTTACAGACAAAAAATGTAACAATATAATTCAAAGTAAAAATTATTTGTTGCCTTTTTTGACGAATTTTTTATTTTATTTGTTATGTTATCTTATTTCGGTACACAGCTGTTTGAAGGATAATTAATTTTAAGTGTTTTTAATGAAGATATTATACTAAATTTCTTAAAAATGGAGTATATTGGTATTTGTTTATGTAATTGAAGATGTAATATCAGAATTTTAATGTTTTTTAAAATATAAATTGAGCATACGAAGTTTTTTGGGGCATAAAGTGTCATTTTCCCGAATGTTTATGTACTTTTAGAGGGTCGCGTCTCTTCGTAAATTATTCATTTATCTCTTCACCTTCAACTTGAAGACGGGACGCCAAAACTCCTGCATCTGTGACCATCCGCCACTCTTTGTCTGTCTCTGACTCTCTCTCTCTAACCCAAAACCCTAGTTGTCGTTTACGTACTGTTAATTCATCACCATAATCAGTGGACGAAGAAGTATTTTGGCGATGAAGGGTGGTTCAGAGACGAAGTTATTGCAAGAACTGATTTTGTACGCAGCGAGCGCCGCTCTCAGCTGCTTGGTGTTGTTCGCTGGACTTCGACACCTCGACCCTAATCGAGAGGCCTCCAAGAAAGCACTAGAACACAAGAAGGAAATCGCCAAGCGTTTGGGCCGCCCTCTCATTCAAACCAACCCCTACGAGGTCTCTCTCTCTCTCTTCGTGTGTGTGTGTGTGTGTGTGTGTGTGTATACTTATATATTATCCTTTATACTTTTTTTTGTTTTCTGCCCTAGTTGGTACTGTGCATTCTTTTAGGTTTTTATGTGAGATTGCTCGTAATTGATTTATTTAAAAGTACTGATGGGTGTAATTTACGTAGTTGGAATCAAATAAGTACAGCAGAAGTAAAAGTACAAAGCTTTAGAGTAGAGAAGTGCAAAAACCTTATTTGTCCGTAGTCCGTATTATGTGTCCATAGTGTCCATTTGATTAAACGAAGTAATTTTTTAATTGAATTGGGTTTTTGGAAATGGGAAAAATTTTAAGTTTTGCTGTAGCTTAAACCTTTATAGTTATTTTGCTTGTATCTGTTTGAGGTTGCTTTATAAACTTTTGTGATGGATGTTTATATCCTATCCAATGCTGTTTCACCATACATGATGGTTTAGTAATGTTTACAACTTCACTCAGTTATAGTTATTATTGCATTCTAAATATAGGTTAAGCACATATATTTCAAGTTTTAGGAGGCAATGACAAGCACATTGGCGATGAACTAGATGCCCCTGCATTTGAGGACTATATTTATGATATATATCTAAGTAAGTAACAATGATTCAGCCACCGGTATTGTCCAGTGGCTTTATGTTTTTTACCAGGAATGATGACACTTTTGGTTAGGTTAGGTTGATAATTTTCGGTAAGCTGATGTACATGCTTGGCAAGGTTTATATATAATATGGGGTGTTTGATGTCAATATTAGAAAGCAGTCGGCTGCCTCAATACTTCTTGACTCTTGGTTTTGGCATCATATAAAGATGTTCAAAGGCTACCAATTAATCCAAGTGCGTTCATGCATTTAGGGTCCAGATTTATTATGACTTAAAAGAAATATGAAAATTTGGGAAAGTGACAGGCAACTTGTAAAGCAGATATAATTACTGCGAAGTATTTGTAAAAGATTCCAATTTCCAAACTCTCACAAGATCTCGAATCTGCATCTTCAAGCTTGACTAACTTAAGATGATGGGGAAAAAAGGGATGGAAAAAGAACATTTATGAGGATAGTAGTTACTCAAAAGAATAAAAAGCCTGAGTTCATTTCTATGTTTTTGACAGCTGCTGCCTTGACTGAAATTCACTAAATTGTCACCTGATATAATGAATCCTAGAATATCAAATTATTCTAGTACTATTGTATTTTCCCTTTTTGATACTGAAAAATAGTTAGCGATGCACTAATTAGCTACACTAATATAAGCCTCATGCTATGTGTATTCTTTCTTGCTAGAAAGATTTGTTGGTAACATTTCACCTTTTTTCCCCCCAAACAGTGACAGACCAATTTATTTACCCAGGTCCATCCCACCCCTCCCCTATCCAATATTAGCGGTCAACTCATATGTCAAGAGAATTACACCACGTCCTACAATTTCTTTATTAGTTATTCTTTTTTTTTTTTTAACAAAAAAAGATTTTTGGTTTTGTTGGGGATGTGCCCTTGTAGGGAAGGGGTTCATTCAATGTTGGTAGATATTACTTCCATGATTTCTACTTGGTAAGGAATTAAAATCTTAAGGATAGCCTTTTATGTCGACTTGTGTCATTTAATCATTAACAGGATGTGATAGCCTGCGATGTAATTAATCCGGACCACATTGATGTGGAGTTCAACTCCATAGGAGGATTGAATACTATCAAGCAAGCATTATATGAATTGGTGATTCTTCCACTACGGAGGCCTGAGCTTTTTTGTCATGGGAAGCTCCTTGGTCCCCAAAAAGGTGTCTTGTTATATGGACCGCCTGGCACCGGAAAGACTATGCTGGCTAAAGCTATTGCAAAAGAGTCCAGGGCTGTTTTCATTAATGTAAGGGTATCAAATCTAATGAGCAAGTGGTTTGGTGATGCACAAAAACTTGGTGGGTGTAGTGGTTACTCTCTCTGGTATTATTTCTACCAAATGTTGTGATTTGTTTGCTGATTTATCCCAAAACCATTTGGCAGTTGCCGCTGTATTTAGCTTGGCCTATAAACTACAGCCTGCTATTATTTTCATCGACGAGGTGGACAGTTTTTTGGGCCAGCGGAAGACTACAGACCATGAAGCATTAACAAACATGAAGACTGAGTTCATGGCTCTATGGGATGGTTTCACCACCGACCGTGAGTTCTCATTCTCTTAAAGGCATTGACACCAAGATACTCTTCTTTGCTTTGAAGTCTGTCTTTCTGTTTCCTATGAAGTGGCTGTGTAATTCTCTATAAGCATACTGGATACTGGATCTATCGTGTGAGTGAGGATTTGACATGCTTATTTTTATGCAGAGAATGCTCAGGTGATGGTGCTTGCTGCAACGAATCGTCCGTCGGAGCTTGATGAAGCAATTCTTCGACGTCTTCCTCAGGCCTTTGAGATTGGGATTCCTGATCACAGAGAGAGGGTTGAGATACTGAAGGTGATTTTGAAGAATGAGAAGATTGAAAAGGATATTGACTTTGACCACATAGCTGGCTTGTGTAATGGATACACTGGTTCAGATCTTCTTGAGCTCTGCAAGAATGCTGCATATTTTCCCATCAGGGATCTACTTAATGACGAGAAGAATGGGAAGTCATCTCCGGTAGGTATTCTTATCATTCTGATGCTACACCATCTAGTTTGCAATTAGATGCTATGTACTCACGTCAAAGTTATGCTGTGTTAAGCTGACTGTTATCAGATAGCTCATAGCAGTGATCATAGTATGTGAAAAGCTTGTGCATTTTTGCCACTTAAAACTGTGCTCCATTTGCAGTACACTACAAGCAGGCTTCACTACGAATCTGGTGTACCTTATATGCAACCTCCTTGGTTTATCATCATCATTCATCAATCTTCTTGAGATCTTCCTTATGGTTTGAAAACCTCTTTACCCACATAATAGGAAGGCCCAGGTTATTACTCATTTACTCTAAAACCTTTGGACCTGCTGTTCTTTCTTGCAACTTCATGTTGACCACCCTGCCTCCAATTGACTCAAACCCTGCAAGTTCCTATCGACTGGCTTTGGTGCATCTATTGCTTCAACTTCTGACCAATAACTGAAAAGAATTTAAGCCTCTTCCCTGCATAGCTTATACTTCACATCAAAATTGCAGTCACCTCCAGCTAGTGACCATTTATCCGTTGAATCACAACCACCTTTAGTCGTTGGCTTTATTCCTTAGCTACCAACTTTCATTACCTTTGAATGAGAACACAGCCTCCTTGCACGCATGCTTACACTCGGCAATCCATTTTCTTGGTATCTTCTAACAAAGCTTTACTCTGAACGTTTTGGAAATCCTCCTCTTCGGTTGCTGACAAGATTCATCCTTGCGAGTAGACACCTAAATAAGCCATTCACTGCCAACGGCTACTGTATACACCAACACTATACCTACCCCTCTACACCTCTTTGGACCAAGTCCATCGTCCAGAAGATCAAAGTTCTGCATGCTGCATGAGCTAACTACGATTTTCTCATGGCTTCTCCATTTCTAACTGTGCTGTCTTGTGAGAAGTTACTTTTGAGTGGTGGTTTTATATTGGATGTCGGATTCTAAAATATGATGATTCTGAATGCTGCTTTCTAATTTTGAAATGGCATTGTCTGACTTATTTTTCTGCAAGTTTATTATTTTTTTTCCTAAAATTGGTGATGCTGCTTGTATTTGTACTTCTGTTCTATTTCATTCTTTGTAGCACTCACTCAACCCTCCTCCCCTTTGTCTTTTCTTAAAAAAATCCAATGATTCTTTGGTGCTACACTTTAATCAAGTTCAAGTTTGATCAAATTTTCTGGAACTGGATTCGATCCAATGTGGGAAAAATTTAAGAGTTTTTGATATATAAAATTACCCTCTAATAAAGTATGTTATGCAAATGTTAATAATCCTCATAAAATTGTGGATGATAACTATTATACATGTGAGTTAAATTTTTTTTCAGATCAAGTCTGCTGAGATTTGAGTTTGATCCCACTATTACTTGGGTCTGTTAAATTGAATGTGTGTATTCAAACCTGGTAAGTTTTAGCCTGCTCTGATTCTAATAGACCTTGCAAGTAAAATAAAGTTGGAATCTGATTGTGTTCCAATCTTTTGACAGCCCTGGACGGTTGTGTTTGTCCTGTCTTGCAACAAATAATTGCTTCATCAAAATGATCCATTTTAAAACTTATGCTGCTGCCCATACTTGTCTTTTTGCTTAATTGCAATGACTTTTTTAGTTTTAGACATCTCTGAGAATGTCACTTTGTGGTGTCATTTTCTTATTCTAGTCTGCTTTGCTCTGCTATAAACTTATTATTAAGTTTTGCTCTGCTTAATTAGGGGGTAATTAGGCAAATCATTAGGAGATGAAAACCATGATTCAGCCAAGTAATGGTCAATCCACGCTACCTTTTGGTGGATGTATAAGAACGTATCTATTTGAATCTCTTGAAAGTACCAAGCTACCCGTATTGGTTTTGGAATGCTGCTGCTACAAGTGGTGCAATTCTTGGTCGTGATAAGTTTCTTTGGCTTGTTATTGTTTCCTTTTCAGGAACCAAGGCCATTGTCACAATTAGATCTGAAGAAAGTTGTTGCCACATCAAAAAAAACTTTGGTTGCTGCGAGTGAGTATACTAGGTTAAGCTCGCGATCACCGGGATGGCCAAGTAATGGGGAGCCAGATGATTACCATGTCCAAGCTGCAATCAGTGAGCTCTCTAAGGTGGTGGTTTCCCAAATTTTGAACCTTCAGTCAGATACCTCAAACCCTTGAAATTGTCACTTCCTCTTTTTAAACCCACACACACTCTGGGGTTACTTATAGTTATATGTTCTAACGAAGTATATTCTCTAGTTTGGGTATATCTGGTTTGGATAAATTACCCAGTTTGTGGTCTTATATGAAGCAGCTGCTGTACTGTTAACCCTCTAAGCATCTTATATAACTAATGATTTTCACATTCCGGATTTTCTATACAGCATCTCATGTCTGGATAGCAATTTTGGTACCCCCAAACAAAAAAAAAATTCGGCACCATATCGAAAGTCACAAATTTTAAAGGTGAAGTTTTAATTGATTAAGTTTATTCATGATAAATTATGAATAATTCCTTAATCGTGATTTCATCTTTAAAAGTTATAATTTTTATAATTATTCATAATATTATAGAATCAATCGTCTCTTTCATTGTATTTTATAAAAAATTATAAGTTCATCTGCATGTGTACTCAAAATTTATTTTCTTCAGTTCTTTTGTTGTTTTATGATGATGAGTAAGTAATGAAGGGGCAACATGTGATTCAGTAATGATGGGTACGAGCTTTGACATTGATTCAGTATGGTCATATACATTTAAAGCATGGCATCATTGGAAGTTCATCTTATATACAGGGCAATCATTAATTGCTGTTGGTCGACTTTTCATGGGGTTATGGGCGTAGCAACGGTGACGACACCATTTTAATGGATGGTCCAGCTGAAGTTACAGGTTGGTGTCTGTTCATGTTTTAACTTGCTACAGCTGTGAGTGGTCGATACTAAGGTATTCCTAGAGTGGACTTGACACAACGAGGGGGTATTTTTGGGTATTTTTCAAGTTATTTATTTTATAAACGAGTAAATTTAATACAATATTATTAATAAATAAATCGAATATGATGAAGTTAATTAAAAGAAATATACGATATAACTTGTATGTGTATTGGTTATACACGACATAAATTTAATATGACACGATTCGTTAGACACAAATTAATACACGAATTAAATACGAATAGAATATTTTTTAACACAAATTTATTAAGAGCAGACACGATTGACAGGTCTAGGCATTATAATACCGAAAAGTGGTATTTTTTATTTTATAATTTATATTTAATGTAAAATCGATGATGGAAATTAATAAAGGATCGTGATTAATAAGGCCATTAAAAATATTTGGCAGCGGGTAGGTGTATCTGAAATTTTTGGACAAATGATTGTTGACATTTGAAAGATTCTCATCTTTTTTAATATATGTCATAAAAAATTAATATTCTCGCATTGCATTTTTTTTAAAAAAATAAAGTACAATAATGTAATATATTTTAATAAAAGTAATTACAAAAATTTAATGTAAAATACTTTAAATTGAGAAATATATAAACAATTTTATTTATAGACATATTTTTAAAATTTGGTTGAATGTTTAATATTGGAATTTTAAATTATCATATCTCACTCGAAATTCTTTGGTGGTTGGTGCTGACTTGGGGAATCGTGCTGAAAGACATTGTTGGTGTTTTTGGTTGGATTTAGGCATCTTTCATTTGGTTATAGGAGAGACTTTTATTTTTGGTGGTTGAATGTGCACTTCAGAAAAGGCTCTTTTTTGGGAATCGTGTGTTTGGACGCCAGATGTTTTTGTCAATGTTAAAAGAAAATTATTATTCTCATTAATTTTTTTCATTTTAAATGGTATGGCAGAATCTCCATCATTAAATATTAATGAGATTTATTTATCTGATGGTAAAAATTTGTGCTGCATTATTTGGGATGAAGATTTAGTAAAAAAATTTGGTAAGTATAGTATTATCCTTATTAAAATAGTAATAATGACGTATTGTAAATTCAGATGTTTTAAATTTAAATATTGATAATTGTTTTGGGTCAGACAATGTGAGATTTATTTTTCATGAATACTTTAGTCTCAGCGTAGATGACATGTCCTTGATCGAATCGAGAAAAAAAATAATCGAAATATGTATAAAATGATCTAAACATTTCTAACGAAAAAAAATGAGAAATGTGATTGTCATTTCATATTTGTTGAATAAGAATTATTCTTAATACACTCTCTTAAATTTATAGAATCTATACTTGAAATACAGATTTTAGATATATTTAATAATTCAAAAATTATGTGCATCGACCAAAATCAAGTTTTATGGGTCAGGGGACTTAAATTCAAGACGTTTGAATTTTTATCTTGAACTTTAAGAGGTAGTTCAAATAGTAATAGGAAGGAGTAGTAAATCTAGATGTCCTAAGTTCGATTCTTGACAACCTCTTGGAGTCAGCTCATTAATTCCTTAGTTTCGACGTTGATAGTCTGTTTTTGACCGGACTAAAAATAAAATTAATCGAGAAGGGCGTAAACTGATTTGGACAACCCTAACTGTCAAACTAAAAAACAAATGAGAGAATTTTTGTCCTGGAGGGGAGGTTATTTTTTGTGGTGTCTTATAAAATGATCTGTTTATTATAAGTGTTTGTGTGAGAGCGAGAGAGATCTTTGTTCCGATGGTTGACTGGCTGGTATAACAGTTGTCATTTGCCAAGATGAGGTTTGGCCACCGGTTATTATGATCCATCATGGTCTGAGTGAGTCTTTGACAAGTCCTTTTTGTTTGGTTTATCTGCCGAATTAGACATGTAAATTGACAACAAATACTCACATATCCTCATACGATAGGAGTAGTGTGTACCAGGAAATCGAAAGAACATAATTAATCATTGTGTGTGTGGACACAAACCACTATAAACTTGTAGCCATGACTCAATGGTCAGAAAATGCCAAATATTATACTAAAAATATGCTGGATTCCACCCAAAATAGTGGTAGAATGTTTCGGATTAATCCAAAAATTTTGCGCCTGTTAACAATAATGAAAAAATTCTGGGGTGAAAATTTTGTTAAAGAACAAAGTTGTGGGTCTGAAACATTTCAAAGCCAAATTTTTTTTTTTTTCTGTCAAATCATCCAGTATCCGAAAGTCATTTTGGGCTCCGACTAATCCGGATTCGAGCCGGGTAGGACCACAAGGACGGCAAAGCTCTCTTTGCCGAACGCAGCTGCATTTCCAAGACTTGAACTCGAGACTTTAGTTAAGCTAGAACAATTATTTACCAACTGATTTAACGTTCGATGATCAAAGCCAAAATATTGTCCTTTGTTTTTATATACTTATGAACCTACTAACAAGGGCTAGGTACAAACCCACTTGCCCCCGGGGCAGAGGCAGAATTTTCTTTTTAAGATGAATACATTAGCATGTTTTATTTTTTTTAATAGACCGTAAAAGTTCATAAATTTACATGTATTAAAATTATATTTAATATTTTTTAAGCATATAAGATTAAAAATCGATATACTCATAAACAAAAAAATAATAATTAAAACTTTTTATCAAGAATACAACTAATTATTATTACTTACAGTTGACCCTGATATATTTTTATTATTTGAAAGAGTTACAAATTAATTTTATTAATAATATTTCTTTTATATATAAAATCGGGGTAACAATCTTTCATTTATGATTCTATAGTTTACTACATAACAACACACTTTTTTTATATAATAACAAAATAACCCTACAATTTAAAAAATTATAAAATAACATCAATATGTTCAAAACATATTCAGACATGTCTAAAAGTTAACAATTATATTAGTTGTACCTGATTTGAGATTTAATTGATGGAGACCTAATGGTTTGTGACCATTGAATAGATAGTCGAGTTTATTAAATATTAAGACTCGCTATTATATTTAATATCGCAATATATTAGTTCCTTATATTAAGTTTCAATGATATTGTTCAAAAAGTTAACAATCGTTTAAGTAGGGGTATATTCAAATCAATATCACTATCACCAAAACACAATAAATATGTTTAAATTTTATTTCAAAAAATACATACTTAATATGAGGCAAAAAAAAATTGAGGGGGGCGTGTGCCCACCCGGGGTGGCTCCGCCCCTAACCAGTCAACAGTAATCTCCTTAATACCAAGTTTATTGGGTCTTGATAGCATTCATTTCATACAATTCACAAGTTGAAATGTTGAACAATGAATAAGAAAAAAGAAGGGGATGGATCAGGTGGGCATTATTCCTTGACCAGGAATCCATAAGTGCATATAAAACTATAAGTCGGCCTAACAGTTTTGACAAAGTTAGTTCTCTCTTTTGTTTGTTGCTGACTGCGTCAAAACTAGACAAACTTGTGGCTTTTAGTTGATGCACCACCAAAAAAGAAAAAAACTTGTTTTGTGTCCATTAAAAAACAACCATTCATATTCGGATCGGTTCTCGAATTGTGATGAGTTTCAAATGTAATTCAAGTTTGAGTTATTAATTTGGTTAAACTCAAATACGGATCGGTTTAATTTGTTAAACAAACCCTACTTAAGCTTTATTCATCCGCAAGATCAAATTTGACTCTTATAAATAACAAGTCGTCGTTTGTGATTAACCAGAAGATACATATATATTTTGAAGATACATATATATTTTGAACCGTGTGATTTATTATTGGTGCTTCAAGAAATAATGCAAAAAATAAATAAATAAATTGGTGCAAATGCATTGCCTGCAGTTCGTTGAACTCAAAAGCTGTAACATAATGACAGAATAAAAATTGTAGACGCCCACCCGACAATTGTGTTTTATACAGATGTTTATGTATTGCATAGTTGCAACCATATACCGTCCGACATGAGCAGCAAGCACACAAATGTTGAATATATCACGGATCATCCTTATAGTGTTGTTTAAAAAGTTCAAAAAAGTCTGATTAAAATGACTTTCTAGTTTTTTGTGTCAAAATAAAAAAATAATTATAAGTATCAAATATGTATAGATTATGCATAATAGTTTCTAAAATATAAATTTTTAATTTTTTTAACGTCATTAATAATATTTTATGAATATAATAAACTAAAAAGTTATATAAAACTCCAAAAAATTGAAAGAAAAATTCAAAAAATTACTTTTCTTGAATCCCCATAAAAAAACATTTTTGGGTT
>CM042201.1:21319361-21333132 GCA_023539305.1 Ilex asprella | reverse complement strand
TTAGATTAATTTTAAAGTAAAATTTAAAGAGATCTCAATTACGAAAAGTAAAAGTCATTTTGTTTATCTTTTGAAATTTGAATTGTATTGTATTTTATTTTGTAGACTAGTTATTTCCCGTGCTTGAAGGCACGGAATAATAAAAAAAATAGCAAACAATAAATATATTTGTATTCACATCCAAAATTAAATTGCAAAGATAGATGAGAGAAAAAAGAATTTAAGCATTAATTGTAGTGGGGAAGAGCAATGGTAGGCGGCAATGGTGGTGATGAGAGACAGTGATGGTTGTGGTGAGTGACGATGATCGGTTATGATGGTGACAGTCGTAGATGGCAATGATGATGGTTGTGGTAGTGGTGGTAAGGGTAATAGTGAGACTGTAACAATGGTAGTAGGGGTAATGGTAATGGTGGTGGTGAGATAGCGACAATAGTGATGAAGATGACAATGGTGGTGATGGGGCGGTGGTGGTGGTAAGGTTGCGACAACGGTGGTGATGGTAATGATGTGGCGAGAAGGGTGGTGGTAATAGTGATGGTGATGGTGATGGTGGGTGATGGGTGTAGTGGTGGTGGGGTGGCAATAGTGGTGGCGATAACAATAATGGTGGTGATAGTGGTAATGGTGACAATGGTGGTGGTGGTGGTGGTGGTAGTGGTAGTAGTGGTGGTGTTAGTGGTAGTGGTGATGATGGTCAATTCCAAACACTATTTTTTTTAAAAAAAAAATTATTAGAAGTTTTAAATTCTAGAAACACTTTTAAAGGTTATCTCAAACACACTCTTAAGACCTTAATTTCTCTATTAAATTTGAGGTGTTAATATTAGTCGTTAGATTAATTTTAAAATAAAATTTAAAGAGATCTCAACCGTAAAAAATAAAAATTATTTTATTTATTTTTTAAAATTTGAATTGTATTGTATTTTATTATATAAATGTTAGCCTAACATAAATTCATTGTATTTGTACTAGTTCAAAGTTCTACTCACGTAACAAGTGGGCATGAAAACCCAAAGCCAAAAACTTAACAATGGGCCAGGCCCATATTCGTATTTTCAAGATAAACCCATAATGTGGGCCTTCAAATTTGGAATCTTACATGGGCCTTTTTTTTTTGGATGTTTTAGGATGGTCGTGTAGCCTTGTGGGCCTAGATTATGAATATCCACGCGCCATTAGTGAGAGTAGTGTTTGATCATTTCAGGTATTCCTGGTTAAAGAAAGAGTTCACTGTGTGGGTTTGGGATTTGGTTTCGTCTCCGGTCTCACTAGCTTTCTTCCCGATCGCTGCATACAATTGACTCAGATCACTATCTCCGATCTTCGTGATTGATCCCACTGGTCTTCTCTCTCGTAAGTACTCTCTCACTCTCTGAGTAGAAATCTCTGTTTTCAAGGAGCAAAATAGGAAATTAAATTTAGGGTTTTGAACAAGAATGGCTTACTCTATTGTTTCTTTCTTTCTTTGTTTTATTGGGTCTTGGCCACGATGAGACATAGATAACATACACTTTTAGCTGTCGAATTGGATGGGTTGTGATGTTTCTGTTGTAAATGCCTTTGCTTTGAGCTCTCAGTCTTTGACATTGGATTTTGCAGGTATCTTAAAACAGTGGTTCTGAATTGGAATCTGATTGTAAACAGTATGGTAAGCCTTTGAATTTGGTTCCGTACCACCTTGTGAAATGCGTGCTTTGATTTCATTCGGGGTTGTTCTTTTTCCAGAATTATATTATTGGAGCTTTCAAGCCAGCATGTAACGTGTCAATTACGTTTTCTGATGGGAAAAGTCGCAAGCAGGTATTCATTCTTGTTTATAGCGTTCTGTTATTCTGCTCTAGAAGTACTTGTAACACAAGCATATGTAAATTTCCAAAACATGGTTTATGAAAATTAGTGTGTGTGGCAAGTGGGATTTTTACTGGAGGGTAATTATTAGTGAATCAGCTCTTTAAATCTCATTTTTGGTGCTTTCTCTTTCATGGTGAGTTTTGTTGCCAATATCTCATGCTCATGAGCGATGAGCCTTTTGAATAATAAATATTTTGTGGGGGTAGCGATTATGCATAATGCCAACTGTCCCTTTTTCATCTGTGAGATGCTATAGTAATTTTCAGTGTTTGTAATTGTGACCCTTTTGAGGGCTTCAGGCTTCTCTGTTATGTTTGGTAGTTAATTTTTTGACAATTGTCTACATTTGATTTTCCCTCCAGCATCCTTTATGATTTCATTGTAGTACTATGGGTTATGCTTTCATGATTATAATTCTTTGCATGCCTATTTCTTTATAGGTTCCGCTGAAGAAGGAAAATGGTCAAACATTAATGGTCCCACTTTTCCAAAGTCAGGAAAACATATCTGGCAAGGTATATTACACTATATTGTGGTAATGATTGTCGAATACAGTTAGGCATTCGTCGAATTCAGAATCAGTTCTGAATAAATTTGTTTTACAATCTTATTTCTCAATGGAATTTTCCCTGATGTTATATTCAGATTTCTATCGAGCCAGTTCAAGGAAAAAAGGTTCAACACAATGGGATAAAAGTTGAGCTCCTTGGTCAGATAGGTGAGATTTTGCTTGGAGTTTTCATTTTGACATTTGGCGTCTAGATCGGGGTCAATTTGGGATGTAGTACAGATACAACATTTTCTCATTACGTGGTACGATATAGGTAGACTTAACTGGTATAATGTATTGGGTCGCAACTAGTTTTAGAACTCTTCTCTAAATCGCTTTCACTAGTGTCATTAACACCTACTTTACGTTTATTGATATTTATTTTATAATTCTGATAAAAAAAAGTTCCAAAGTGAGTCAGGTTGGGGTTGGAAATTTAGGTGAACTGAATTGGAAACCCTACCCATTTGGGGGTGAGTGATTTCTGGTAAATATGTTAGAAGGAGGCAAGATAGAGGGAATTTGACTTCATTTTGAAGTGTTGTGGCCTAACACTTCCTTTTGAATGCGTGTGATGTCCCATAAGAGATGTACCAATTGAGAGAGTACTCTAGTTTTCTTGCAAATAGCGTTTGCTTCTTTTTACCTTTGCAATCTGGTCTTTTAGCCCAAAAGGCCAAAACATAAACAATCTCGTCTGCGTACACTCATATGCTTGAAGTTGGCTTCTTTTTCCTTTGCCACATTGGTCTTTTGCTGTCAAAAGATAGTGTATGTCTGATCTCGTAATGTATTCACCCTGTCATCAGATTGTAGTTAGTACAGTCTGACCTCATAGAATCTGCTTTTTGGGAGGTGATTTGCTTGATTTTGATTCTGATTTTAGAGAAGCACTGATTTAATACAGTTGTGGGCTTTCATTACACAACTTAAACTTGACAGTTTTTTGATAAGTAGTGGAAGTCTGGAAGACAAAATCGTGTCGATATCTTTCTTAACTTTTGCGGAAGGATGTGTAAAACTAGTCGCTCATTCATAGTGTGTTTTTACACCACTAAAGGTACATGAATTGTGCTGCACTGGTCGTAAATGAGTAATTGGTAGCACTTAAAGAATATAGTAGCATATTTGATAATCGGCAATTGGCCAAGAGTGTACTTCTTGTAGCAGCCTCTTCTTTTCCTTTTTTATTTGCAATCGTTGCAGAGCAGTTCCTGGGACTCTTATCCTTTTCTCTTTACAGAAATGTACTTCGACAGAGGCAATTTCTATGACTTCACCTCCCTTGGTGAGTATAATTTTAATTTGATTTCATAACCTTCTAGCTGTTTATTTGAAGTTTATCTAGTTTTCCGTAATTGTGTGGTATGGTAAACTTGCTTTGTAAATTTATCCGTTGTTATTTGTGTCACCATATTTACCATTGTGTGTTCGCCTTTTTTTCACTTGTTGGTAGAAAGAGGGCCTGTAAAAAAGAAATTTGTGTTCTCTCTAATTTTTTTTATCCTTTCGTTTTTCTTGTTGATAGTTCGTGAATTGGATGTTCCTGGTGAAATATATGAAAGGAAAGCATATCCTTTTGAGTTTTCGACGGTTGAAATGCCATATGAGACATACAATGGGGTGAATGTACGACTTCGGTAAGCTACTGGTCGTGTGTCAAACTTTGCAATGGAACTTCTTGTGTTTGTCATTTCTTGGATTTTTTTGGATCATTTAGAAAAGTCTACTAAAATTTTTGTTATTGTCCATCAATATTTATTTTGGTTTTTTAAGAGAAAGAGGGTTTCCGACAATGCACTTTGACTCCCAAAGTTTTATCTCAACTATTTGGGATCTTACTTGAACAAGTCAAAGACTATATGCTTGTCTGCTGTAAAAAATACATCTAGATCAAAATACTAATCAGAGGATGACTAATTTATAGTCTTGCACCTTATTTTGCTTCCTTTTTTGTTTAATTGTCTATGTTGTCATGTGCATGTATTTTTTTGAGTCTGACATTTGTATATTGTTACCTAAGTGAACATGGTATTTTGTTGTTAAATTGAGTATTCAGGATAGAGTTTACCTGAATTGTGCTTGTTTTAGGTATGTCCTTAAAGTGACTATTAATCGTGGCTATGCTGGAAGCATTGTGGAGTACCAAGACTTTGTGGTAACTTTCAATGCCCCCCCCCCCCTCCTTCCTTCTCTTCACACACATGTGCACTCATACACAGATTATTTATCTTGGGAGTACTTGTTTTGGACTTGTATAGTTGGTCATTCATACTCTGCATTATTTTCGTTAAATGATGTTTAGTTTAACGATAATATAGAAAGAGAGGGCAGTGCACAAGGCTGTGGTGTTGGGAGGATTAGATTTACACAGCCTTACCTGCATGTAGAGAGATTGTTTGCGACTTGAACCCTTGACGCCCAGGTCGTTATAGAGCAACATTACCACTTACTAGGCATCTATTACTAGAGAAGTAATAGGACCATGTACTTATTGTTTTTGGGTCAATATGAATTTTTTGTTAGTTACTTGAATCAATTTCCTTTCTGTTATGTTGTACCCATTCGCAATTTGAATTGGTTTTGCTATTTACGAACACTATTTAAGTATTTAGCATTCTTATCCATTTTTTTTTTATTTTGTGAAACAGGTTCGGAACTATAGTCCACCTCCACCAATCAACAATAGTATTAAGGTTAGTGCATGCATCCTGCAAAATCTGGTTCCAGGGATGTTATCACAGTTCTAATATTTGTGCCATGCAGATGGAAGTTGGAATTGAAGATTGCCTCCACATTGAGTTCGAGTACAATAAGAGCAAGTAAGACGGAGCACAACACCTGATTAGGAATTGCTTTTAATCAATTTTTGTTTAGATGCCAACTAAATCTTTTTGGAATCTGTCAAACTGAACACTTGGAAAAAAAAAAAACTGGTGGTTTACTGTTCAGTTCAACTGGGTTGTGCTGTGCTGGTTCAACTCAGGTCGCTCTCCGACACTTCTTTAAATAAGCCTCATTAAGATTAAAAGTATATTACTGCTTAAAACACATGCTTCAGGTATGAGTTTGGAAAAGTTGGTTATCTGACTCTGGGTCTGACTGAATAACCATTACACTATTGAATTCTACATATGTTTATATTCTTTTGGTTATAGAGAGAAATCTGTGCCCTAGCTGATTGGATTTCTAAATATCCAGGTATCATCTGAAAGACGTTATTATAGGCAAGATATATTTTCTTCTCGTAAGAATCAAGATTAAAAATATGGATCTTGAGATCAGGCGGAGAGAATCAACGGGATCGGGGGCCAACACCCATGTTGAGACAGAGACTCTTGCAAAGTTCGAGTTGATGGATGGAGCTCCAGTCAGAGGTATAGTCAGAATTATCATCTTAAGTTTTTCAAACTATCTCCCCGTTTCTTGTAGCTTTTTTTCCCCGTCAACTTCTCCTCTTCCTTTATCCCAGCTTTACTTGTTATCATTAGTTTTGCATGGTTCCTTCAACCAAAAGCGTTTTGAAACTCAGATTGATCATCAGTATATTACAATAGAGCTAAATGCATGATTTAATTTAGTTTGGAACCATTTGAACCTGAAAGATTCTTAAGAACGTTTTATGTTTTGTTTTTGGGGTTATTTTTATTTTTCAAGACTTCAGAGAACAGAAAAAAAAAAAAAAATCAAAGACTGGGAAACTGGCCTTAGATGTTCACATCTGACTGATCAACAAGATCATAACGTCTGATAGAGAAATGTTGAGTGTTCTGTGCTTGCTATTACAGGTGAATCGATTCCGATTAGACTGTTTCTGAGCCCATATGAACTGACACCAACACATCGCAACATCAACAACAAATTTAGTGTGAAGTATTATTTAAACCTTGTTCTTGTCGATGAAGAGGACCGGCGGTACTTTAAGCAACAGGAAATCACAATGTACCGTCTTGCAGAGACTTCTTGATTCATCATATGTGATGTTGGTGCTGTGTCTTATAGAAGATTTGCTGCCTCGAATTACACACCACTCAGAATTCTGTTTCTTGAAAAGGGCTGCCATGACTTTGTATTCATCATGGTTTTCCACCTTTGATGCACCATATATGAGCTCTGCAGGTAGAAATCCCGGGCTAATGTTTCGATTTTCTTTCTGAACAGTTTTGCTGTTGTCTGATCTGGGATTGACAGAAATAGCAATAAGCATTGCCTTGTTACAGACAATCACACTTGGGTGGTTGTACCAGGATTTTTGATATATTGTTGTTTCTTGTGAGGTAGTAGTGTACCGGCTTTGGTTGTTGCCATTCTTCCCCGTGTAGGCTTAGAAATGAATGGGAATTTGAACTATAATTTTGCTATATTACTATTCAGTTCTGTCAATATATTAAGAATGTCATGAATACCAAATATAAAACCCTACTTTATGATGTGAAATGTTCATGTTAAATAAATCAGAGGAGTTCGCACTCAAACAACATTCGCATCGTTTTGATTTTTGATAGTATCATCCTTTTCCCCATGATGATACTACTGTATCTCATTGCATCATCAGACCTGGAGCATTTATATCATATGTGGGCCAACCAAATGCATTCCAATACGTCCTTCTGTGTACGCTTGGGGAACAGTTAATTTTCTGTTCCAGATTCTATCAGCTGGAGCTCTTGTGCTATTTCTGCGGGAAAGAGTAAACTTTTTGGATAAATTTTGAGACCTCTGGTTTCCTGTGTGTGCTAAAGGAGGTATTTATTAGTTTATTCATTTTCATTGCATACAGTTGAATCAGGCCTGTCATTTTCATTTTTATTACTGTGAGCGGTGACAATTACGTCTATCAATTGTCTGTTGGGTGAAGTGAATTCGTAACAGTCTTAGCGAATTTATATTAAAAGATATTTTATCCATATTCAATTCGTTTATTAAATCATGTTTGAAAAATCGTCTTATGTATTAATCGTGTATAATTAATATATATATAAGTCGTATTGTGTATTTTTTTTTAATTGATTTTACTCATATCAGATTAGTTTATTAATTGTGTTATGTCGAGTTCATTTGTTTACGAAAGTGGTGACTAAAAAAATATTAAAATTCTCTAATTTTGTTTTGTGTCGTGTTACATTTTGATACCTCCAATGACAACCGAAAATTACTATTTTTTATTAAGTACTTAATTGCTATTAATTTTGCATCATTTAATATCTAAAATTTAATATAAAAATTAGTAAATACTACTATATATAAGTTGAGTGTGGGTGAACTTCATAGAACAATGCTTCATTTTAATTAAATTTCTTATGCCAAAATAATTTGAGTAGTTTAGATTAGTGAATTTCATTTTCATTAATTTCTTTACCGACAGAAATCGAGCTAATCACGTCTCGTGAGATGTCTCCCACAACCAACGGACGGCTGCGACGAGATAATCTCTAAATAAGAAAACACGTTCCTCTTGATTATAGGCTGATAGCCTCCTATAATTGTCTATAGCTTTTGGGTACGTAAGAATATTACTGTGGAGCGGGACGTAACAACAGCTTTTGCTTATTTTCCTTCCACACTCTCTCTCTCAGGCTTGGATTTGGAGGAACAGAAGGGAGATCGTCATCGGTTGCGCTCCGGAAGCAAACAACACAAATGGAATTGTTCTATTACATGGTGTTCGGGGCTCTTGCGGCTGTGGTGGCGGTGATAGAGCTAAGCAAGTCCAACAAGGATCGCATCAACACTTCTCCTGCTTTCAATTCCTTCAAGAATAATTACCTTCTTGTATACTCTCTCATGATGGGTATGCAAATCAACAGATCTGGCCCTTCTCCTCATTCCTTATAGATATACACGTAGTGTATGTATATGTAAATAGATTTTAACTCTCCGCTGTTTCTGTCTCTGTCTATGGCTGCTATTCCGATCCGATCCGATCCGATCAATTTGATTTCTCTGGAAACCTGCTTGATATGCTTAGTTTGAGAGACCATTTCGACAATGTGTTGTGGGTTTTTGGGGAGACATGGGATCTCGATCTCAATTCTTGTTGAGTGTAGTATTGTACTCGGATTTGATTTTATTGTGGGGTCACTGATTGTTACTGATATGAGGAACATGGTGCATGATTGACAGTAGGGCTTTGATCCCATGGGTACTGTGTATTAGCTGGCTGTTTTCTTCAGCAAGCAATTCTAATTTTAGTTCTGTATATGCTTTTGTAATTCACAAAGATGATACTGGTGGTTTGCAACTGAAAAAGATAAATGCTGAATCCAAAATCCAATTTTCTTTATCATTGGTTTTCTGGCGAGCAAACAGTAGGAAGCATAATTTATTAAACATAATCTAGGTGAATGAATTAGATTTAGAAGCCACACAGAGAATCATAACGGTATTTGTTGCATATTATTTAGACTTTTCTTCTTGTAACTGTTGATGAAAGCTTCTGAATTTAGTTATTAATTGGTGGATGAATTAGTGTTTATTTTTTCTAACGGGTTAATCTTTATGTGGCAATAGCCGGTGACTGGTTGCAGGGTCCATATGTCTACTACCTTTACATGACGTATGGCTATGGGAAAGGGGAAATTGGGCAGCTCTTTATCGCAGGATTTGGATCTTCAATGTTGTTTGGCACCATTGTTGGATCTCTAGCTGACAAACAGTGAGATTTTCTTTTCGGATTTCGGTACCCATGTTGTTTTGTGATGAAATAGCTTATTCAAATGTTTTTCTGATGGTTCATAACTTAAATTCAGGGGTCGGAAGCGAGCGTGTGTGACTTATTGCATTACTTACATATTAAGCTGTATTACCAAACATTCTCCTCAGTACAAAGTTTTGATGTTGGGTCGTATTTTGGGTGGTATTGCCACTTCTCTCCTATTTTCAGCTTTTGAATCATGGCTTGTGGCTGAACACAACAAGGTAAGAGGCTCTTAGTTTTATCAGTGACTGATGACAGAGGAATCCATATTGAATTGATTACAGTTCATACTTGAATTTCGATGAATGGTGTTGTTGATCCTGATGCGTAACTGTGGTATTTTGTGTGAGCATGATTGCATCTGAGAATTGAATTCCCTAGGTGTGAACATAATCTGTAGTTTTTTTGCACAATGGGGGAACTTTCTTTCTAAAAGCCAATTTCTTGTTGGTAAGCAATTTTTTCATCATCAGAATGCTTCCAGTGTTTTGCTTAAATTTATCGTATCTTGCAAACTCTTTAAGATTAATCTTGTTTTCCTGATGTCTGCTGAGACATTGGGCTCTCTTTCTTGTAACCAGATGACAGTAGTCACATAAATTCTTCCAAGAAATAAGAAAAGAAAACAACTTAGTGAAACTGGATGTATATCCATAATTTTGAC
Source organism: Ilex asprella (assembly GCA_023539305.1). Lineage (NCBI taxonomy): Eukaryota > Viridiplantae > Streptophyta > Magnoliopsida > Aquifoliales > Aquifoliaceae > Ilex > Ilex asprella. The sequence goes on along the minus strand of CM042201.1, from coordinate 21,323,367 downwards.
TCTAATAATTTTTAGTTGCACCCTAGTTGCCAGAAACAGTGGCTACAGAAATCCAGAACTGGAATTGTTTGATCGTTCCTTCCATTCTCATTGTTTATTTTTCTCCTAGTTTAGATAGGATGCTCAAAAGATTGTGTCTAGGGATCCCCTGTTGTCATCAAACTTTCCCCTTTCGTCATATTTGTCATTTTCTTTTTCTTTTCTGCCGCCTTCCATTGATACTTTCTAACTCGGCGATGAAGGGCTTGAACCGTCAAGCTGTGGTTCTTCTTACTTTGTCATCTGTTTTTGGTTATGTGTAAGTGTAAGCCAACTCTAGGCAACACTAGTTTGTAGTTTGTCCATCGAAGCTACCCCATTTTCATTGTCATTGACCCTGTTTTCTGCTTATTTCTGCAGAGGGGATTTGATCAACAGTGGCTCTCAATAACTTTCTCAAAGGCAATATTTCTCGGCAACGGTCTCGTTGCTATTGTGTCGGGGTTGTTCGGAAATCTGCTAGTTGATACCATGAGTCTTGGACCTGTGTCCCCCTTTGATGCTGCCGCGTGCTTTCTTGCTATTGGCATGGCCGTTATACTATCATCATGGGGTGAGAACTATGGTGACCCTTCAGAGAGCAAGGACTTGCTTACCCAGTTCAAGGGTGCTGCTGTGGCCATTGCTTCAGGTAGAGTCGAGACCTATTTAAGGTCTTAAATACTTTCACAGCCCATAAAACATTCCTGGCGTAGCCCTTGGGTACTGCATACCGGATAGAAGCAGTGATTAAGGACTTATCATTCAATGATTCTTCCCAGCGACTGGCTTCGGTTTTAATTTTGAAAAACAGAAATAAAGAACAGGCTACCTATATCTTATATCACCACTCCAGGATGCGATGTTCTTCTTGGGTTTTCACTGGTGTTCTTTTTAAATGGTGGTTAGATTTTTTTGCGCCTAAATGGTTTTTGGCTGCTTTCTCATTGTCTATCTATATATTTTGCCCAGTGTCCATTTTTTTATTCCTGTTCGTATTCCTTGTTGACTCTTAGTAGTATGGTTTATGTGGATCAGATGAGAAGATTGCATTGTTGGGTGCAATACAATCCCTCTTTGAAGGGTCAATGTACACCTTTGTGTTCCTCTGGACACCTGCTTTGAGCCCGAATGAGGAGGAAATTCCCCACGGTTTTATATTTGCAACTTTTATGTTGGCTTCAATGCTGGGAAGCTCTATCGCATCTCGCTTGATGGCCCGCACATCATTAAGAGTTGAGAGCTACATGCAGATTGTTTTTGTGGTTTCTGCTGCCTCTCTTCTGCTTCCTATTGTGACAACTGTATGTACTGGGTTGCATGTTTCCATTTTTTCCTTCTCTTAAATACTCTTGTTATGGCCATCTCTAATTTGCTTATTTGGAACAGTTTTTGGTAGCTCCTTCTAAGGTGAAAGGTGGAAGCATCTCATTTGCAGGTTGTATCCAGCTTATTGGCTTCTGTACCTTTGAGGCTTGTGTTGGTATATTCTGGCCTTCCATTATGAAGATGAGGTCTCAATACATTCCTGAGGAGGCTAGGAGCACCATTATGAACTTTTTCCGCATTCCTCTCAACATCTTTGTTTGCATTGTGCTTTACAATGTATGTCTTTGGACTTTCTATCCTTTGTTGCTTCTACCTTAGCCGCTCATAGAAATAGTATTTAGCTGTAAATTTTGCATTCTTTGGCTGGAACCTAGTAACTGTGGCAAAAAAAAATTTGGTCTGTATTAGAGAATACTGACCATCCTCTTTCTCTAACTGGTACTCTTAACCTTGATACTGACACCCTCCCTCACCCGCCCATGCACACAATGCCTTATTTTGCCATTACTTTTTATCATGCACCATCAGGTCCTTTTTCTGTTTCTAATTTTCTGTATGTATATGAAGGTTAATGCATTCCCTATCACTGTAATGTTCGGGATGTGCTCGATTTTCCTCTTTGTTGCATCTATCTTGCAGAGGCGGCTATTGGTGATAGCAGAGAAGTCAAGTGAGTAGTTCTGTACTAGAACTCTTGAGTTTTGAAATCATGATGCATTATTGTACTATTTTTGTTCCAGGCTTATGTAGTACGAATTTTGTAGCAGAAATAAAAATGACTCGCAATTATCGCATACTAGTCCATTGATGAAGCTTTTCTAGGTGCTTACTGTTTTAACTTGTGTTTTCACTACAGAGACAGAAGATTGGACAGCATTAAAGGAAAAGGACGCTGAGGCTGAGCCGTTGAACGATGCTTGATTCCTAAAATTGAAAAACACCGCCTAATTCATTACACAAACTGTCACAGGGTTTGGTTTACTTGATGCTACGTTTTATTCAAATGGTGATGATCTCATTTTATTTAAACTACAATTAGTGGGCTTCCGGCGAAAAAAGGAAAGGAGAGGTCCGGGACCGTGCCCCTTCAAGCGAATCGAGTCACATTACCCCTCAGTTCGGCGTCTGCATCTCTTACTGTTGGGATATTCTATATTTTGTTATGTATAATATAAATTATTTCTTGTTCTAATATAGTTCTCATATTTAAGCATCTATTAAGATCCCACTTTTGCTCATGCAGTTTGAAACGGTGTAAATGATTCTTTATAACACCATGTTGTTCATTAATTTTTACCTGAAATTAGTTTGGAATGTACCTGCTTGCAACTCTTGGCTTGTGTGCAATTGGTAAATATTTACCAGGTATGATAAGTTTTTAAAATTTATCTTGAATTCTTTAACATATACGAACTATAAATCCAGACGTATTGAGTTTAAATCTTGATAATTTTTTGGAATTAAATCATAAAAAATTTGTCACTCTCAGAGTAGATGGCTTATTTTTTATCAAAGACACCTGATTATTGAACTAAAAAAAAACGTATTTTTGGGGGCACTACCCCTAGCTGGTTTATTGTGTCGCACTTAATTTTTTTATAATAAAAGAAAATTTTTATGTTGGATGTAACCCCTCTAAATAATATTTTTCAAGTTTATTTTGTTACAAAGTGGATAGATGAATTTCAAAAGAAAATAACAACAACAATAACAGGCTTCAGCCCAAATTAATTTATAATACTTTCAAATAATAAAAAATCACGAGGGCCAAGTATAAAGACTCATTTTTTTGTAGAAGTTATAATTAATTTTTATTTCTATACGGAGCAATGCTACATGAACTTAAAAACTAAACTTGATAGTTATAATCATTGATTTTATTGTGGGTCTCAGCATTTATTAAGATTCACTACCTATTCAATGGTTGTGATTATTAAGTCTAGTTTTTTAGTTTAGTTTTGAAGTCCATTTAACATTACCCTTTCTGCACGTTATGTATATTAGTTTTTTACTTTTTATGTTCAATAAGCTTTTAAATGATTTTAATAAATATGAATTTATAAACTTTTGCAGACAATTGGGAAAAAAATTATAACTTAATAATGTGTCCTACCATATAATAATTTATTGATTTCGTCCCTGATTAGAGTTAACATATGTTTTAGGGTATAGGTTTATTATGAAAAGGTGACAAAAATCTTAGAGCTTTAGTTGGTTTTTGAATTTTATTTTTTATTTTAATTTAGTCTTTAATTTTTTAAATTATTATGGTTTAGACTCACAATTAGGGGTGTTCACCCTATCATATGGGTAGAAAATATGGTTTCCGGTCTTCCTATCCGATACTTTGTGGAATAATTTTTTCTTGGCCTATCCTATCTTATCAAGTGTGATATTCTTACCTAACTTCTAGCCAAATTAATCGGGTAGGAAATCGAGTGAACATTTTTGTAATTATTAATTTTTGATCATTTTGATAATTCAATAAAATAACATGTACTAATTTAACAACACAATAAACCAATAAGACTAAAACCGAAAACAATTAAAATAAAATACAAGAAAGCATAAACATCAATCAATCATAATTGTTGCACAAATACAATAACAATTATTTTAAGTTTAAACCATATTGTTAGGGAATTAGGGTTTTTAGTTT
>CM042201.1:21308853-21319261 GCA_023539305.1 Ilex asprella | reverse complement strand
GTGTATAAGAGACAGGGATAGTATGGGGTAGAAATACGAAAATTAATGATTATTCTGCATTCTTACCCGATTTAATCGAAATATTAAAAATTCTTCCGCAATCCTACTAGATTTTTTTGGATAGCCGTTCAATAGGGGTCGGGTATGGTAGAAAATTACGGTTAATCAAAAATTTGAACACTCTTACTCACAACTATCAATTTTATTTTAATTAAGATTTTTTTATTAATTTTTATCATTAGATTTACTGGGAACTAACCTAATTTGATTAATTTTAGCATTAATCTAATAATGGAAATAAACTAAAAAAATTAATTCAGATAAAATTAATAGCTTAGAGACTAAATTGAGATAAGTTAAAATTCAAGGATCAAATTAAAATTAAAGGCAAATTTTATTTGTTCCACTGTTAACCTCTCGCCATCCTCTCTATCTCTAACCCCATATTAACTCCTTTCGACTCCTCACACGCTCCAATTCCAATCTCTGTTAGGGATGTCAATAGATCGAAGCGGGGGCGGGTGGTGTAGTCTCCATCCTCGTACCCGCTTAAAAAAATTTCGTCCATTCCCGGTCTACCTCCGTTAGTGGGTATAATTTTCATCCCCATACACGTCCGCGGGTAAATTTTTTATCCCCGTTCCCGTCCCCGCTTCCCCGTACCCGCTCAAGCCCAAGTTAAAGAAATCTAATATTTTAAATAATTCAACAACATTCTAAATAATTTAACATAATCTAACACAATATAATATAACATAACATATTTGAATAAAATACAAATAACAAATATCCAAAATACTACTTCAAAATACTTTATATTTGAACAAAACATAAACAAATGTCCAAAAATAACACAATGGTGGTAAATCATCTCAATTAACTCAATATATATGTATATTTATTTATTTATTTAGCAGGTAACGGGGATGGGGCGGGGGCGGGTACGGGGCGGGAATAAGGGTAAGTCCATCCCCGCAATGGTTTATATGGGTATCCCCGTATACGTTCACCGTCCAATACGTATAGTCCATACCCGGTCCAAACGGGACGTGTTTGGACGAATACCCGTTTTTTCCCGGTCCACTGCCATCCCTAATCTTTGTCCAACCCACCCACTAAACATATTCCCTCTTGCATAAGCAATGAAATCAACGTCATCCAAGAACACCAATACCACACGCACCCACCAAATCAACACCATCACAAATCGATAAGCAAAGCCAAGAGAGAAGGACGGTTGGGATGTTCATGTTTGTATGAGTTGGGTTTGTGCATGTGCGTGAGAAGAATTCAAGAGAGGAGGCATGATAGAGGAACACGATGGGCGATGGTGGGTTACAGATGAGTGGACATAGGGTGAGTTGTTAAGGGAAAGAGAGAAATATTTGTAGAGGATGGTGGCAGCCGTAGTTATGGAAGAAGAAGAATCTGGGAGATATAACACGGGTTTGGATTTGGGTTAGGTCAGGTTTGGTATGATATTTGTGTTTATGCCAAATGGTTTTTGTTAAAGGCTTCTGATAAGGGTAACGGTGTTTTATTTCTTACTGAATAGCAATAAGGATTGAGAAAATCTCGACTGAACAGGATTAGGGATACATAAGAAAACAAAAAGAACAAGAGGGGGCCTTGCTTCAACAAAAATTGGGGCATAAAGCGAGAAAATATTTTACATAAATTTATGGTATGATTTATTTTCAAAGTTTTAGTGGTTTTGAAATCGAATAGGATCAAACAAAAAATTGGGTATAGTTTTGAAGTCAAGATCTGAATAAATTGAATAAAGTCATAAAGAAATAACAATATAGCTAAAGATACGGACAAAAAATTAGAGCAAGACAATGAGATTGGAATGGAGAGAAAGAGTTGGAGAGAAGTGGTGAGAGTGGAGGAAAAATTAATGAAAAATTTTGAGAAAGATTGCTACTTTTAAAGCTAGAAATCACTAATTTTAGATTTATTTAGAAGGTTTTGTTATATTTTAGAACTATCTATAAAGATTTACATAGACTTGTGAAAATATTGTTACATTTTAGAGTTTTCTATAACGCTTTAGATAGACTTGTGAAATATATTTGACATGTAACTTGGTCTTTCAAAAAGGTCTCAGAACTTGAAGCTAAATAAAAAGTTGAAAATTAAATTGCATCTCTAAATTTTTTAGGCTCTAGGCGACTATTTTAATGGTTGGGCCCTAAAGTCGACTTTGTTGTGCCTCCTCTTATTAAAAGATTGAAGTATCTGTGCATCTCACGACAATTGTAGTCTTTACTCGTCCCTGTCAAGTCTTCACATATGGAATCGATTAAGTGAGAAAAATTGATTACTGGATGATGCGCAAGGATTAAAAGTAATATATTATTTTATATGTTATGCATTTTTTCATTGACCGTTATAAGAGACTACTATAATAAAAATGTTTAATATTATAATGTGGTGTTACATAATTTTTCTTTTTTAGTAATTTAGGCCTCCAATATATATTAAACATTATTGGTTTTTTTTATATATTAACTAATTTTTATTGTGGATTCTTTATGAAAATAAACAATTTAATTAATTGGTATTTTTGTGTTTAAATGAAAACAAAATTGAGTTTAATAAATGATATTTTTTTTTTGGAAAAGAGATACTTATTATACTTTTTTATCTATGTGTTAACATTTTTTTTGTCATTTAATAAATGTGTATGTGTGATGTGGACTATATTTTTTGACGTAAATTTTAAATTTTATTTTTTTGAAGTAATCTTTCAAGATTTTTTTTGTTAAACTAAATTATAATGAATTTTAATATTTAATCTATACTTTATTATTGAACTATAAAATTTTGGACATTTTTTTTTATGTGAGCCTAAAGTCCATGCTTTTTTCGGTTCTACTGTGGAGCCGGCCATGGAGGGGACCTTCGGTACTCATCCTCATGAGCAGCAGAATCAGAATCAGAATCAGTGGGTTTGAGTATGACAGTGGCCTGAACTCGGAGAGAAATCGCATCGATGGAGGTAATTTGCTCTATTTAAACTCTTTTTGATCAAGTTTTATTTTAGGGTCAAAGTAATATCCTTAACCCATTTTCTTTTTCCTGAGAGTGGAGTGGATGAGTTTTACTTATTCTAATTGTGTCATTCTACAATAAAACAAGGTTGCTTTATTTTTCTTTAGTAGTTGCCAGTTGCCGTATCGGAGAGCAATAATGCTACATTGACTAAATTTTAGAATCAAATTTAGAGCTAAAATGACTTGGTGACTTGAATTTCTTTATTTAGTGTCATGTCATTTGACCCTGATAAAGACTCAAAATAATATGATGTTATGTGGAGATCAACAATTTAAAAAGTATGTTATGCAATACTGAAAAAACAAAGACATCCGTGCTTCCAATAGGAGAAGTTTGTCTCCTGTTACGCATAACGTGTGATATTAACCATCTTTAAGTATCTTAGTGTTTGTGTTGACATGCATCAGTCCACATGGTGTAGCTGTTCTCAAGAGCAAAACACAGTAGTCATACTAGCCTTTTTTTTTTTTTTGTGACAGACCATCAGGTATTCGAAAGTCATTTTTAGCTCCGACTAATTTGGATTCGAACCGGGTAGGAACACAAGGGCGGCAAAGTTCTTCCTACCGAACGTAACTGCGTTCCCAAGACTCGAACTCGAGACCTTGGTTAAACTAAAACAGTCCCTCACCGACTGATGTATAGCCTTTGTCTATAGTGAAAGTTGTCTTAACAATTGAATGACATATGGCTATTGGAAAGGAGAAATTGGGCAGCTCTTTATCGAAGGATTTGTTATGAATATTAATATTTGTTATGCATAGTATTTCGGTTTTATTCATCATGAGTTCGTGAAAACTTGTATATGTCCATATGTAAATAATGAGAAAAATAATTACATGCAGTTGTCCACTCCAAAGAAAGAGGTGGAACTAAAGCTTATGTCATTGTTCAAGAATGGCAAGATAGATACTCGTAATGTATTAGAATTCGAAAGAGATGCTCAATTCAACGATATGCAAAGCCTGCTTTGACGGGTACTTTTACTGTCATTCGTAATACTTATGATGGAACTCTTATCCAGATTTGTACCATACCCAATGATGTATCTCTACCAGATGCCCTTGGTAAACGAGGGACCATGTAGAGAATCAGACTTCATATATTGGATATGATCTGCTAGTGTCTTTCTAGATATTGCAGACCATTTATGCTTTTATTGTACTTCTTAATTATTTATCTCCATTGCAGGTATTTATGCATTAGCTTTTGAGCCTGTAAAGATCCCTTGGTTTGATTCTGTTTTTGCTGATATTGGTGACGAACAGAGTCATTGTCTATTTTCTCTGGCCATTTAAAGCAAATAAGTGTACGTTGCTTGCAGTTTATTTGTCGAGAAATTATCTTTCAATGAGATTGTGAAAAGAAGTATAGTTTGTGGTTTAACAAAAAGTATGACCCTTAATAGAGCTCAATGGTGAAACCGAATTCATTGCAGCCAACCCATAATAGTTTGGTTCCCTTTTATTAGAGCAGTACCCTTAAGAAAGTGAGGCTTCTTTGGTGAAAAGAGGGTGGGGAAAGGTTTGGAATTACATGTACACTCTTTCCCACAGTTTCGTAAATCACTTATAAACTTGGAAATATCTCACAGATTCAGAGGGTAAGCATTCCGAAGCCACTGATTTGGAGAATACCATGAGTGAAAATTTCTGCTGGTTTAAAATAATTTCATTCTGCTGGTTTAAAATAGTCTCATATAAAACATTGAAATTCTTTGTTTTTATTATATCGTTCAAGTTAATTGAATTTATGGCTATGTTCTCTTTCAAAAAGTTTAGGGTTTAGACAAACTCCTCATGGGTATATTTTTACCATTGTAGGCTGCATATTATCTTGCCGTATATTATTTCATGTTTTGATTGGTGGTTCTTTCTGTACATATTCACTGAAAGCTTTTCGGGGTGTGAACTTACTTTCTTTTGAAAAATTTGCAGGAGATTAAATCGCACTCAACAAATCGGTCATTAGTTCCATTGATGAAGTATGTGTCAAGAATAAATCTTTTGAGTTCATCTTCTATGATGTAATGTCACTCATAACCATGCTTTCACTCACGTTAATGAATAGACACGCAAGTGATTGTGTTAAACCTGGCAATATTTTTGGAGGCATATGTGATTCTTTGTCTGCCTCGTATATGCTAGGTATGTGCCGGGACAAATCCCCTAGAAGGAGCTGCACTTGGGATGTCTCTGCTGGAGTCTTTTGCTAAAGCTGGTGCTTTGTTGACAAGTGCCACAACACATCACTGAGAACTCAAAACCCTAAAATACAGGTAGTCCATTTTGAAGTTGAAGATGGACCATTTGCATGATCCAGAAGACTTCTTTTGAACTCATGGGTTGACGATGCATTTGAAAATTCCTGCATGGAGTTTGATGAAGTGAACTTGAGGCCAACTTATCGGATTCTCTGGGGAGTACCAGGTTTTATTTCTTGGGTAGATATCTTCTGAGTAATGTTTAGTAGATCATAAATGCAATTGATTATATATGTAAATCTGGAATTTCTTCAGTATGTTTCTCTATATGAATGCCTCCTTTTTAGTCATCTTTGAATATGCTGCTACTTTTGTGCATAGGCATCATTACAGAATAGAGTTGGTGATAACAAGGTGAACTGGGATTTGAGTAGTGCAAGGTTCATTTAGTAGTAAATGTGTATGTTCCGTGTATAATATTCTGTCTTTTACTGAGTGAGAGAGAAGGATAATTCCTCGGTGCACTCTGTGTGCCTTCCTCTTTTCTGTTTTTTTTCGGATAACCTCTTTTTTGCTCTCCATGCTAATAGTGGCTGTCTGCTGTTCTCCGTTTCTGTTCATTTGTCTATGGGGTACCATATATGGGATAACGCTGAAGCATACTACAAGAAGTTACACTTTTTACTGCAGGGCGGTCAAATGCAATCAATGAGGTAAACCCTCGGGAATCGGGATGATTCAAATGTAGTTTATTCTTGGGATAGATGATTTGTTATTGTTTTGAACCACATGGTCTAAGGCCAAATTTCTGAGAAAATATTGTAAAGAAACAAGGTAATTAAATCCACTTATTTAGACCAAATGAACTATTCACTTATGTATGGTGAACTAGCGTAAGTTTTGGCCAGTTTGGGGATTTAACTGATCCTTGCTGTCATCTTCAGCTTTCATGCATGGGCATTGAATGATTATTGGTGATGGTATGGTGGGTCAGCCAATGTCTTCTATAACACTGAAATGATTTTTGCTTTTGATAATTCACTGCAGGTCATAGTTGATATGGAGACGTTTAAGCAGAATTTTCATGAGCATATCCATGAAGCGCAGCATTATCTGTCGTGAGAATCTTTTGCTTCCCAAAATATGCTTATAGTATAAACTAAGAAGTGAAACCTCACAGCACCAGCAACTTTAGAACGCTACAACCTAGAAATTATGATATAGACATTTATGCCTATAATTGAGAAGGGCACTGTATAGCATTTATATGACTCCATCTGATTTTGATTGGATGGCTCAATAAGTACAAACGTGAGCCTGGTCACATGCCCAACTATATGACTATTGACTGGTGAAGTCCATGCTGCAAGTTGAAATACAATATTTGTGTTCCAATCCCTGTTATGTTCCATGGGTTTTGAACAAATGCCAACATTATCCCATGGAACATAACAGGGTTTGGAACGAAAGTATGAGCTCTGAGTCACTGCATGTTTCAGTTATAAACAGAACTATAAGCTCTGCTTTACTGTCAGTTAACATGCCTGAACATCAATTGATTTTCAATTGTAGAGGGGGGTTGTAACTTATTCTTGTTTGCTTTTATTGCCTCTATACACATTTATTTACCATTACTGGCTTCTAACTCCTTACATTTCTTTGAAAAAACACCAGTACAGGAGAATCCAATTTTATCCTTGTGTCATTTGCTCAGTTTGAAGAATTAGTTTTTCCTCCAGTCAAATTGCCTTACGTTATTGCATCCAAATTGCCTTACGTTATTCATTTTTCCCTTTGTTTTAATGAGTTGGTTGTTGATCTGGAGGATTGAAGATTGGTGCACTGCATTACTTCATGCTCATGCTCATTTTTTATGTTAGTTTATGTGTGCTGAGACTCACTGAAAATTGGTGAACCAATCTGAGTTCTTGAACATCTCTCTCTCTAAACAAAGAAATAACTAATAGTATGTGATTTGCACTAAAAAACATAAAAAGAACAACCTTTCTAGAGGATACGAAGGAAGGCAATTACAGAAAGCCCTAAAGATCTTATGCCACTTTGCATTGATGCAAAGTCGATGCGCTAATTCCTCCATCTCCTTACACATTGGAATGATATATGGAGTCTCCAAGACCTGCTAATCAAGTGTGTCCAGAGAATTCCATTATTCCTTTACCTCCGTCTAAGTGAAGAAACAACTAAAATTCATACTTGTTTCTTTTGTTCTATTTTTTTCCTCTGTTATCCTTTTTTTTTTCCCAGATGTGTAATCTATTATCCGTTTTTTGATTGCATTCTTTTTTTTACCAAAAAAGATGTTAACCTGGGGTATCCCCCTCCCTCCTCTCTCTGTTTTTTTCGCAAGTTCCAGCTAGGGTGGAATCAATGGTTTATACTTCTTCACATTTTCCCTTTTCCCTTCTTCAAAGTCATTTGTACGAGACAGTGTCGGGCTTCATCTGAGGCATTTGGATGGAGAATAATGCTATATGGATTTAAAAACTAGACTTAAAAAATTGACTTGATAATTTCATCCATTGAATAGATAGTAGGTTCCAATAAATACTGGACCTACAGTAAAATCAATTGTTGTAATTATCAAGTCTAGTTTTTAAGTCTAATTTTTAAGTCCATGCAACATTGTTCTTGGATATATCCCAAAGACGGGTGAGACTATAAACATGGTACTTGAAAAGGAGAATTAGGGAGAACATAATGATGATAAATGACAGCTTTAATTCAACTCATTTATTATGCGTATTTATCGATCGTGTTATATCGATGAGTGAGATTGACACCCATAAATCTGAGTACTAATTGTAAATATATCAGAGTAATTATATCATGGCAAACGAGTCGAGTTGATCCATCATTTTTCAGCCCATAGCCTGTGCCATGGACAGACCTTGATGGACTTTTGACTAGTCAATGAGTTGGGCCAAACCCGCAGGTGCTAGACACGGACCGAGTTTTATGGGACGTTATTTGGGCCTAAAACGGGTTTTTAAAAAATAATATTATACGTAAAAATTACAAAAAAAAAAAAAAATTCATAAAGTTGGATATGAAAAAAAAATTGACAACTTATATCTAATGCTCCAACTCCTACTGCTTCGAATTAACAAGCTATAATAAAAAAAAATGGGCTTCAAAGTTATTGAGAGAAATTTTAGGCAAGAGTGATTGAATTGTGGTGAAAAAATAATAAAAGTCTTGATCAAATTTATATTTAGGAAAAATTTCATTCACACCCCTTTAATTTAGGTCTAAATTTAATAACACTCTCTCTCGATTCTGAAATTTCATTCTACTCCCTTATGGTTTATACTTTAAAATCAAAGACACCTTTTAACTGTAACGTCTAACGATTTGATTATATATTTTATAAAAATGTCAAAACTACCATTTGTTATATAAATAGACTAAAATGTCCTCAACCCTTTACAGAAAAATTTCATTTACAACCCTGTACTTAGGTTTAAATTCAATGACATAGCTTCCCGATTTTAAAACTTCACTACATCCCTTTCTAGTTATATTTCAAATGAATGACACCCCCTTAACAGTAAAAATTGCTTCTGCCAGTAGATGAAGTAAGGATTTGACTAAATACTTTGTAAAAATGCCAAAATTATATTTTGTTATGTAAATAGACTAAAATGCCCACAATCATTCCTATTATATATGCCCTATCCAACCAGTAAGCGTCATTTTTATCATTATATTACCTCAGTGAATTTTTTTCATTTTAAAGTGTTGCATGATAACTTTGTTATAATATTAATCATCATATTATCATTCATTTGGTTGCATAACCATTTTTTTTAATAATTTTTATAGTTAAAAATAAATTCCTATAATAAAAATTACAACATATAGAATCAATGTCAAAATTCTATCAATTTCTAACTCCTCTGCTATCGTTTGTCCTCCACAACGTTACTTAAACACTTTTCACACATCACCCTTTATATATAAAATTTAAATATTATTTGATAAATTTTAATATTAATTGAATAAATTTGATAAATTTAAATACTTATTTGGTATTAATTTGATAAAATTAATATTAATTCAGTGTTGATTTGATAAAACTTAATGTTAATTGAATAAATTTAAATGTTGCTTTAGTAAAATTAAATGTTCATTTGGTGTCAAATTAAATACCTGACATTAATTTGATAAGGTAAAATGTTAAATTAATGAAATTTAATATATTAAATTTTAATTTAATAAAATTGAATGTCAATTTAGTGTTGATTTGATGAACCTAAAGGTTAATATAATAGAACTAAAAATGAGTGCATTGAAATTTCAGAATTTGGAAGGGGTATTGTTAAAGATAGATCTATTCCGAGGGGGTGTCATTCAAGTTATATTTTTTTATGAGGGGTGTGAATAAATTTTATCCTATAAAATATTGAGGGGTATTTTTGTAAATTAAAGATATTCGTTAACGTCGTAACCCCGACAAACATTGATAAGGGGTGACAGTGAAGTTTCAGAATCGTGAGGGAGTGTCATTAAATTTAGACCTAATTACAGAGGATGTGGATGAAATTTTTCCTTATATTTAAGGATTCTTGAAAATCTTGAATTGTGGTGAGGGAGGATTGTGTAATTTTTTTAAAACAAAAACTAAGTTCATGGGGGTATCTGTAATTTTATACTAAAAAAAAAATAGAATTGCTGAAAATTAACAACAAAGATTAATTGGAGGGAGCGTTATACTTATGGCGGTTAAACTCTTGCAAATATTTTTCAAATTAGGAAAGAGAGCAATTAAACAACTAGCCGTTAAGAAATGCCTAACTAATATTTATTATAAAACTCCCTCCTTCAAAACCCACCGACTCTGTCTCGCGCTCTCTTTCTGTCACTTGCTCTCTTCGTCTCCTCTCTCGCTCTCTCTTCGTCTCCTCTGTCTCTCTCTGTTCCTCAGTCTCGCAGTCTCTGTCTTGCCGCCGGCACTCCTGCGAAACCTTCAACTGCAAAACCTTCGACGCCCAATATTTATTATAAAAATCCCCCCTTTCAATACCCACCGACTCTGTCTCTGGCTCTTTCTCTGTCACTCGCTCTCTCTTTGTCTCCTCTCTCTCTGTGTCGCAGTCTCTCGCTCTCTGTTCCTCAGCCTCGGGG
>CM042201.1:21291493-21301517 GCA_023539305.1 Ilex asprella | reverse complement strand
CATAAAATTTTTAATTTCTTAAAAATATGAGATGTAATGAGACCCAACACCACATAACAATTATAATTTTTAAATGAGACCCAAACCTTTTAATTCAAAGTTGACTTAGACAGAATATTTTGATCGTGTTACTCTAAAATCATGTGCTTCCCTGGTACACATTTTTTTTAAGGGTGTGCCTGGACAAAACCAATAAATAAGGGTGTAATATGTAATTTTACACCATATCCTTTCACTAGGTTTTCAATCCTTCCATGGCCATGGGTTTAGATAATCCCATTTGATCAGGATTCAAGTCCAGCCGTAGGCTTGCCGACTTTTTGAATCCCACGAGGAGAGGATTCTAAATTTTCAAACAAACTTGAGATAAGTGGGCCATTTCACTATTTTAATCCAATCCCACTTTTAATCCCCTTCAATCCTATCAAACAAACACCACCAAAGTGATAAGAGAGATAAAACATTGTTGTAGCCTAATAGCGACAAAAGAGAATGAAATTAGAGTTGTTACGCTATCATCAATTCATAAGGAAGAAGGAAAACAAAGCATCTGCGACGAGTCATAGGAATTAAGCTCTATTACACAAGATTCCCACATTTTTCTTCGATTTCGAGTAATACATCCACATAGTGCCTGTTTGAACTTTTGAACGAACCACCCTAAACTTGTCTTCTTGTGAAGTGATGATCTTGATGTGTCCTCATTACCTTGTCCCACATGATAATCCAATGGGCATGCCCATGTCCCTTTCACTGTGGTTGAAGTGTCTTCTACACTCTTTACAGGTGTCCATGGGGTGCCTTTTGGATTAGCTTAATCCCAAAGGTATAATTGACCAACCTATCTGGTAAGGGTGACAATGTGCATTGTATTATTCTAGATTTGTATTGTGTTTAAATTGCATTGGAATGAATTTGGTCATATTGTCTTATTTATATTGATATTGTTGCATAAAATCTGTTGGAATTTATTGAAAATTTTCAATCGATATACAGTTTTCAGCCGACTATTTAAAATGAGTTTAATATCTTATTTTGGAACTTTCTCGAATGAAAACAATGAAATTTTTCTTAGATACGGGTGAAGTTAAAACAAAGAACTAATAAAATAAAATTATTTTATTATTTCAATGAAAGGACTTCGATTATAAAAGATTGAATAAACAACTTTAATTACAACACTAACTGCTTTTAAAACTAATCTAAAATTATTCTTAATAATGCCTTGATTGCGGGTTTTTTGGGGGTTTGAACGATGTATTTCTTCCTTCATTGAATACCCTTTTATAATAATCTTCTTCGACGATTTTGTTGTCATCAACAGTTGCCTAATGATAACTTCTAGTTGATAACTTCCTTCTTTCCAAATATATCTTTAACTAATTATCTCCTGTATTTCTTGAAATTCTGTCGCATGACACTTTCTCGACATGTTTAGGGACGCTAGGTGTTGATACACTGTATGTTCATGACAATCCATATATTTAGGTCTATTTGTTCTTTATTGATCAATTTCGTTCATAGTTAATAAGTTCATATCGTGTTTATTCATGTTTTTATTGATTCATTTATTTGACAGATTCGAAGTCTACCGTTTTTTTACGTGAACCCACTAAAATTAAACTAAATCCGTTAATTTTGTATCGATTTTATGCGAAGTTGATACGTCATATCTAAGCCAACTAATTGATAAGCTAACGTTGACCCCACCTAATTGGTTGGCAATCTTACTGGAGAGTTCTTTTGTATTTGGGCAATGGCCTGGTGGCCAAGGGGAAGTCTCCAAATATGGGTAGCGTAAGACACCAGTTGCTTAAGCCCTTGATTTTGTCGTGTGCATGAACCGATATTAACGTTAGGGATGTGTAAAAAGTAGTTGTCTTTTTTGCAGCGTAGTAAGTTATCAGACTAAGATTGTGTTCAAAGAGAATCCAGGAGTGGTACAGTACGTGGGTATGTTATTTGGTAATTTAGGGGTTTTAGTTTCAATTTTTTCTCCTATTTTTTAAGGGTTAGTCATCTTTATTCTTTTAGGGACATATTCTAGATTAGCTTAAGTCATGATAGTTAACGTTGAGATCGAAAGAGTATCAACGTAAACCCGGATACCCAATAGAAAAAAAGAAAAAGATTGTGTTGAGACTTAAGATTTCCTTGGTTACTTACTCCATCTTCCTATACTACAAAATCATAGCAATCAGGGTTCAATTTTATCCCAAGCTGTTCAATTTATAAAGTCCTTATGAATATTTTATATATAAACACATCAAACTCAAAATAAGCCAAATTTGTAAGGCTCGTTCTAAACGAATATCGAGTTCAATTAATTTTTTAAATGATTGAACTTAAGTCAAGTTTAAAATAAATCGAATCCGAAGACAGAAATCGTTTACCGCGTCTAATCATTACACATCAAGTCCATCCCTCTCCCTTTCTCTAAGTTTATCATTACTTCCAATCTTATCACTCAAGAATTAGTGCCTTCCTTATTTTAGTCCATTTCTAAAGTTTCAAGTCTTGGTAGTAGTAGTAACTTGGGAGATAATATTTGGTATACCATAAAAATTGACTAACAAGAGTTGGGAAATAAGAAAGACTAAACTTTCTATACAAATATCTACACTTAATTCAACGATAACTTAAGTCGTAATCGAGACGACTGTAAAATGCCATGAATTTATATCTTTACAAGTTTTTTGAGTCAGATTATGAGTTATTTATCTTTCATGAATATTATAATTCTTGCGTGGATGACTAGTTAATTATCGGACCTAAAAAAATATCAAAATAAATGTAAATTAATTTAAACATTTTTCATCGTGAAATAAATAAAAACAAAAAAATTAGGCTCGGATTAATTGTCAACAGTTGTCTGCATCACTATCATATTATCACACCGCTGTCTAATAATGATGCCAGCCTAGTACTTTCATGCTTGAAGGACAAGATGATCTGTCCAAGTCCAAGAAACTAGACCGAAGAAAATTGGGGTTTTGGTTGATGACTATTGTATCTAAAATTGACCTCACAACTTGTCTTAGGCGGCTGCATCATCACTCTCTCTCTCTATCCTGTAATTCATGGTGACAATTTCTTAATACGATAAAATTGACTTTAAATTGGTGGTAGGTTAACTCGCATAATTCATTTAATTAATACAGTTGAAAGCACACAAACTTAAATAAATATGATATGAACCAGAAATAAAAATCGTCAACCTTAAAAATAAAAACAGTTGGGCACCTAATGTACTTGGTCATGGGTCTTTTTTTGTAACCTAATTGTCCAGGTGAATCACAACAAGTACCTTATCTCGGTCACTCACCGGATTAGTGTTAAATTTTTTGCAAAGCCACTTCTCTACACAAGGGAATGAATTTATGAACAGTAATTAGGTCTTTTTTTGTGACCTAGTTGTCTAGGTGAATCACAACAAGTACGTTATCTCACTCACTCACCGAATTAGTGCTAGATTTTTTACAAAATCACTTCTTCACATAAGGAGGTAAATTTATGAACAGTGATCTTAAAAAAGTGAACGTTTCGCGAAATATTCAAATTCATAATCTACAACTATAAAGATGTTTATTAGGTGATCGAATTAACACTAGACTAACCCTCAAAGCTTACTTGGTCATAGTTGATTGGGTGTTAAAGAGGATCCGTGTAGAGACTGTATATACTTGTACTACCATAATAAGGGTTTTGTACTTTGTTGATAATAGGTTTATTAGGAAGAAGAAGTTTCGTGTACACAGAATTGTTTAATGAGTTAAGTGGGTGATGTGATCATTATGAAGTAACATTAACGGCAGTGGGTGGATGCTTTATGTCAACATTCATTGTTTGTAATGTGTAGAAAGTGATGATCATTTCTCTGTTCTTTGCAGATAACTAC
The DNA here is from genome assembly GCA_023539305.1 of Ilex asprella. Lineage (NCBI taxonomy): Eukaryota > Viridiplantae > Streptophyta > Magnoliopsida > Aquifoliales > Aquifoliaceae > Ilex > Ilex asprella. The sequence continues at coordinate 21,297,619 of CM042201.1, read as the reverse complement.
CAGAATTCAAGCACTTGGGATTATAAACTGTGTCATGAATGGGCCTTCTTTACTTGTCTTTTTGTGTGGAGTTCAGTATCAAGTAGGTGTTTAGAACAGAAAAGGTTGACGAGATGTTGCATTTTTTAATTTGGGATAGTCAATAAGATAGCGAGGTTTGAGAGAGATGACGCCTTGATTAACCCTCAAAACCATCAGCTTCTGCCTTTTTTAGTACTCTTATTTTCCAAGTCGATTTTTATAGACAAGTTTTACACATTAGTTTATAATAATTAGTATCAAAACTAATCACTTTGTCAAATATGGGATTGAATGTAATCTAAACTACGAATATGTTGTTGAGGTACGAAATGGGTGATCTATAGATTGGATTAAAGTGTTTTTCGTATTATGTATGGGTATAGATAGTGTTATTTCATTGATTATTGATAAGTAAGTAGAGTTGTCAAAAAAAAAGACTACAGTAGGATTAGTGTTGATAGAGTAGGCCGACGTGAACACCGACTACGATAGCGTCGTAAAATGTTACAATCCCACATCAATTAAAATAAGAGTATATAAATTATTTGACATCTTTCCCTTGTAAACCGATTTTCAATGAAAAGTTTTACCCATTAGTTCATAACAGGATGATTTATGGTAAAGAGAGTTACAATAATGTTAAGTGAACCTAAAATATTTAGTGACTTATTCACATTGGATTTTGAAATTATAATAATGTTATTAAATTAGATTAACTTCCACATTATTAGTTCAAATAAATTAGATGTAAAATGTTTAATAATATATTTTTTTTCATATTAAAATATGGGTAGCAAATTATAAGAGATTTTTTGTTGTGGGTACAATTTTTTAAACTTATTTGAAAAAAAATGTATGTATAAGTTATTTACTCTATTAAGTTCAATTTTAATAAAACGTAATGTGTTTAGGTACAAAATTCGAATGAAATCAAAACTGTTTTGCATAAATATCTTTCTTTAAATTATGTGTTCTTGATTGACAGTTATATATATAATCAAATATGTAAAAAATTTATTAGACTCTCTTTATCTCTTCCCTATTTTCTCTCCACCTCTCTTTACCCATTACTTTCCCCTATTTTCTTTTTATATCTATAATTGATAATTTATTTTCTTTTCAAATATGTAAAGAATTGATTTATTTTTTCATCTCTCTCCTATATTTTTTCTCTCTCCCCTTATTTTCTCTAATCATTTCTCTCTCTCTCTCTCTCTCTCTCTCTCTCTCCGATCAATTACAATTGTTTTGTGATACAACAAACAATTACACATGTATCCTAATAAACCAAATAGTTACACCAAACAATTACACAAATGTATAACATCAACTTAATTTATCATTCAGTTGTTTACATAAACTTAATAGTTGTACTATTTAGTATTACGACATTGTTACACTAATCATATATATCAAATTTAGTATAATGGTAAACCCAATTTGGTGTATATAATTAGTATAATCATGTCGTGATACTAAATTGTGTAACTCTTTGACTTATGTAAATAACAAAATAACAAATTAAGTTAGTGTTGTAATTTTGTATAATTGTTTAGTGTAACTGTTTGACTTATTAGATCATATGAGTAATTGTTTAATGTATTATAGGACAATTGTAACTAATTGGTATAACGGATTAGTGTAATTGTGTTGTGTAACGTTGATATAAGGAGAGAGAATAAGAAAATAAGGGAAGAGGGAGTGAGAGAGAAAGAAAAAATAGAGGGAGAGAGAGATGAAAAAATTAAATCAAATCATTGCATATTTTAAAAAAAAATATCAATATGAGAGAAATAGATAGAGAGAAAATATGGAAGAGAGAGTGAAAGAGTAATGAAGTAATAAATACCTTTTTTAGTCTTTTTTTCAAAAAAATGTACTTAGAAACAAATAAGTTTTTTTAATGTAGTTTAGCTTAAATAAGTTTAAATTTTTGTACCGACTTTTAAACTACCAAGAGTGCTATGCAGCCCAACTAAAACTCAGGCCTCTTTCAAAAACAAACCAATAGGTTATTGGGTAAGCCAACTCAGCCAGGTTGGACCAACCAAACATATTAAGGGCCTGAAGACCCAAGCTCTTCAATAAGGAAGTCCCAAGTAGGTAATTATACCTAGTGAACAAGTCTAAAATGCTGCATGAAAGAGATAAAATAACTAGCACGTGTATATGTATGTAGAATGACTATAGTAAAAACGTGAAGAGTTAAGTGATTCACTCAGCTAAAAAATTGGGCTAATCTATTTTAATGTAATCTCTTACTCTTTAATTTTTTATTACTAAGAAGAAGAAGACATGTATTAGCCTTGGTGAATGCAATTGCTCTCTCTCCCTTGCATGAGGGCAAGAGTTTGCTTATATACTCCTAGTCTAGAATGGTCCCATGCCATAATGGGGGCGATCCCCTGTTTGTTAGAATTGCCTGAGAGAATATTTAGTCGTTAGAGATTATATTTCTTAGGCGTGAGGTAACTTTTTAAAAATTGATGATGTGGCATTAGTGATTCCTTTTTGGATGAGGCTAGGCCTAGCAAATCTCCCTTCTGTCATCTCTTAGGCATGCTGGGCTTTTTTTTCGTTGGGCCGACCTGATCTTTACAAGGAGTGGCCCCTTTCTGATGTCTAGAATTGGACTCAAACATGGGTTATTTTCTTTGGGTTAGCCTGGAAGGGCCAACTTCGTTTGGCTTGGGTTACCTCAATCCAATTGATGTTCTCATGCTGGAGTTTAGTGTCTTATGGCCTGGATGAAGTAGTAGCACCAACTATTACTTCTAAGATAGACCCAAATAGTAGTAGGAAAATTAATTCTAAAGCATAATCATCATTTGTAGACATTTTGCAATTTGAAGTCCTTAGTGTCCACATGACATACTAAGTTCCAATAGAAAAAAGTAGGAACCTCAACCACCCTTTACCTAATAGAATAAGTAGGCCATTTATTGTGGCTTACTTTATTATTGCTTTGTCTCGAAGCATGACCCCACTATATGTAAAGCTAGCTCGAAGAGATTAATAAGACTAAATTCAAATACCATTTCTAAAAATGTTTAACATGTAAAAGAGTCGAATTTGAGCTAAATTTTTTTAGGCTTATTTTTTAAATGGGTCTAAAAACTTATTCAAGTTTGCTTATTTAGAACATGAGTCAAACTCAAGTCGAGTTCTATTTGAACTGAGTCTAAATAACTCGGCTCAATTGTTAACCCTATTTACATCCCTACTTACTTTGCAATTTCTAATTTTTCCATTCTTCTAACTGCAAACAATCAATTTTCCCCAATTCTCTGGTAATGCATTTGTCTGAAATCTAATCGGGAAAAAAAAATTAAGACAAGTAACAACTTAATAAGATTTTAAAATTTGAGATTAATCTTAACAAGTTTGTATTAGTATCAAATTTTTTTTGGATCAATCCTTGCTCTACCTTATTGAAACATATCTTACCATATTTTGATAACAATTTCACCCAATTCGATCGTACTTTCAATATGACATTAAAAAAAATTTAATATCATAGAAAATCCCGATAACGAAAAGTTGTTGGGTATCTGTTTTTTGAGTTTTTTTTTTCCCCTTTTTGGCAGGGGAAGGACATTTAAACAACATGGAGTTAAGACTGATTTTTATTTCTTTTTTGGTTCAACGGTCAGGTGTTCAAATTAACTTACACGTACCTTGCCTAATCTCCTCCTTCCTGCTTTATAAAACATGTACATGTTGAGTTCCAACAACATTGACGATGGAACATGTCTAAGAGATTCGGTGGTACGTTGGCATCCAAGACTTGTGGAATCTGGAGACCAAAACCATTTTAATTGGTGTACAAGTTTCTGGAACCCGTTCATTCCAAAGCATAGTGGTCAATGGGCCAGCACAATAAGACTTTTTAATGAGAACCACTTCTTTTGAGTGCTTTTGTTTTGCTTTTTCAAAAGAATCATTTTCGCCGATGTCTCTGGCACATGCCCACTAGAAGGTTGGAGAGAAAGAGTACCCCTTTTCCAGCAGAAGAACCGATGCCTTCCTGTACAATGCCAAACACAGCTCAGCTCAGCTCACATAACCCTTTGACACAACTTGGGAACCAAGGAACTTAACATGCGCATTTGTAGGCTTGGCGCATGATGCAACACAGCCGGTTTTCTTGGCCATAACATGGAAACTAACTGGCTAGAAGTATGAAACTCTCCATAAAATATTCAATAACAAGTTATTATTGACACGTTATATCCTACTAAATAAGGCTAAGTTTCTAACAAATGGGTGCATAAGCATCGTTATTTCAATAACCACTGAATCTAATTACGATCACTTTGAAATTGTGAAATTTACTCATTCTATTGAATTGTTTAAATGGGTTGACAATTTGCAAGCCTACAACCCTTCCATTCTCTCTGCTATTCATATTGAATTTAACAGTGATGCAATAAAATAGTTTTGCAATCTTATAGAATGGAACAATAGTACTTGAACCTAATTTGTTGATTAAATTATTTATAATAATTAGATTGATAGTTGATCCAATATTTTTTAGAATATGATGATGCACAAAATAGTTTCGTGCAAGATCAACAGTCGAGTGTGTGAAAATTAATTAAGCAATCAATGACAGTAATGTAAATATTGAGTCAACACACAAATATATAGTGGTTCGGTCCGAGGGATCTACTCCATTCTGGAAAACAACAACGATGGTCAGGGTGTCTTTATTAATGAAATAAGGTAAACATGGGAGAGAACAATAGTTAGCTCTAAGAGATGTACAATAGTTAGGAAAGAAAAACTATGTGTATGTAGAGAGGTGTAGATGTAGAGTTTAATGTGTCATCTCATGCAGAGAGAACTTATAATTTATGTACATAAAGTCCTGGTTAAGACGGTGACGTAAGGGTAAACGTACTAATTCTCCAGGTGATTACCAAAGGTAAGTGCCATAAAAGGTTACATTGATCTTCGAGATAGAGTATTTCGATAATTGCTCTTCATGTGCTCTAATTCTTCTTGGATTTTTTGGAACTTGAGTTAGGGTGGATTTGCGTTTAAATATTATTTCAGTCATATTTTTCTCTTCAAAATAATTACCAATCACTTATCTCATTCATAATTCTTTTGTCAGACTCAAACGTCAAATTACATCACTCATTTCTATTACATGTTTAATTATTTATATATTTCCTCCTAAAAAATATCACATCACTCATTTTTATAATATATTTAATTATTTAATATTTAATTATTTATAGTTAATATATTTTAAAAAAATTTAATATAGTGAGATCATTTTTATATTTTATCGTGTCTTCAGACACGAGTCCTGATTAGTGTATATATATATATATTAACAAATACACATCAATCAAGATGCATTAAATATAAGAGATTTTGAATTAAATGACTTTAAAATAAATATTTACGTATTTGTATCTCAGCTGTGTACTTTTTAAAAAAATATTTTATTTTTTATATTTTTATCAAATAAATTTAATTAGGTATACCAACTTTTAAATATCCGTAAGTTATATTCAAATAACGTTATCGTAAGCAATGCCATGCACTGCAGTAAAGTCTAGCGGAGAAAGCGGCGCCGAATTGGGTTCAGGCCTGGGGATGACCCAGGAATGGATGGCGACCTGTGTGGGAGGAGTAAATATTAGATGTAACTTTTTTACACTACGTCAACGGTAGCAATCAAATGATAATTGAATCGGATTTGAGTCGAATTTTTCAAATTGGTTTATTTTCAATCGTTTACAACTCTTCCACGCTAGCTAGCTAGACGTGGGAGAGTTCGTATCTGGGTTCCCATTAAGCCCATGGGTTAAGGGTTATTGTGTTTCCGTGTATAATTCAATCCCTAATGGACCACTGGCGCTTGACCAAAAAAAAAAATTTTTTTGACTACTGGCGGCAACAACTGACATGGAAACAGCCCTTCACTCGTTTCACGTTGCAAATTGCAATTGACAAAACCCATAGCAGACGGCAATTACCCACCCTAGTTATGACGGTTTCAGCTGTTCCTTCTCTAGAACCACCCTTTCTCTATCATCTATCTATCAACAAAAGAAAAGAAAAGAAAAGAAAACCCCCAGTAAGCTTCTC
>CM042201.1:21272685-21291393 GCA_023539305.1 Ilex asprella | reverse complement strand
GCAGTTGAGAAGCAGTTGATTTTCTGGCATTAGTTGAGAAGCATTAGTTTTGTGACACTGATTTTCATCATTGTCAACCTATTTTTTTAACGGCTATAACTTCTTGTACAACCATGATGACAAGGTTGCATGCCAAATGATTTTGGACAAAATGGGATTAAAAGGTTATCAGGTAACATTTGATTATTAGAAATTTTCCCTTAATATTTAAGAACTTCCATTGTTATGGTTTTTAGAAATTGCAGTTGAGAAGCATCCAGCTGAAGCAGAGAAGCTGAGAAGCAGTCCAACTGAAGCAGAAATCGCATACAACAACTGTGAAGTGTCCAGCTGAAGCAAAAGACAGGGCAGTCCAGCTGAAGCAGAAAAACAGCTGATTTTTTACTTGATTGAATTTGTGTTTCAGATTTTTGCCTTCTGATTTGGAGGGTGCTGTGCGGCAGTCAAGTGAAGCAACTGCTTCTTTCGTTTCTTCAGGAGGATAAAAATCGAAATCAATTTACTCCCTCTCTCTCTCTCCCCCTCCCCCTCTCTCCCTCTTTTTCTCTCTCTCTGCCGTGGTTTGTGTCTGTCAATCTTTCACCATTCTATTGATAATTCTGTCTTATTTCTTCTTAGCATATTGCATATTCTCTTAAGAGATGCACACACACATGGACATGACACAACTTTTAAGTATTGTAATCTGATTCACAGTACAACTTGTTTGGCATTCAAAAGGACTTTCTAATGACTAGGTTGTTGTGATGCGAGGGGAATATTCTAGCCAAGATGAGGCATATTCATTTAATCTTTGTCAATGTGTAATAAGTTCTACTGGCTTATGAAAAGTTTCATACTATGAACTTGTGTTTTGAGTGACCAAGATTGACTGGATCAACATGTCCTTTTCTTTATGAATGCTAGTGAACTTGCTCTTAAGCAGCTTGGTTTTTGTAAGTTTTTTCTTACTTTTACCTTGAGGTTGACGTTGAACAATTCATCCTTTTCTACATGTAATATATCTTAGTCAATTTGTCTTCTTGTGGGCAATTCATGCATCATTATATTCAAAATGTTTGAAATTTCGGAGTCTCACATTTGTACTAATTTAGTTACTTCACTTAAATTGTTCTTTGTTGGTCTGCTTTTGCCCTCAGGTCGAGCCCTTAATATAGCAGTTGCAGTTTCTTGATGATGAAGGTGCCCAAGCTGAGCTCTGGGAACTTTCAAGGATTTTCTTGGATACATTAATTGACGAAACAGGATGTCAGGTTAGTTGGGAGCACAGTCCTAGTTGTAATATTAGGATTGACACTTAGTAGTCTTGTATTTTTAGTTTTTCTTTTTATTTAGACTTAGACTTGAGAAGGATAAAACAATGGTTTAATAAAGTAGTATATGGGCAACAGCAGCTTGTAGCCTGCTTGAAGTTCCATCTGAAGAAAGAGTGAGAGGAGAACTCTGATATGTGGGTTAATTGTGCAGGCATTGACAGCTTGTAGCCTGCTTGTATCTGCCTGCTGGCCTTGCTGGTGCAGGTCTGGAGCTTGAAGGATTGTGTAGTCATTGAAAGTGGCTGTTTTTAGTGCCCATAGAAGAAATTTCTAATTTTTTTTTTCATGTTTTGAAGGATTAAAGTTAGGGCTGTCAATTTTTGACACGACACGTTAACACGATACGAACCGAACACGAAATAAATGGGTCGAACACGAAATTAAATGAGTCAATGGATAAAAATGGGTCAACACGTATAAACAAGAAAAAAAACAGGTTGAATTCATGTCGAAATCAGGTCAACCTAATTTTGACCTGATTAACTCGTATATTTTAAACAGGTTAATATAATTCGATCCAAATCCGACCTAATCATTTCTTACCCGTTTAACCCATTTATCCAAATATATAAAAACAACAAAATAAAACATACGGGTTTTTTTTTCATGTTTTTAGTGCCCATAGAATAAATTTTTGATTTTTTTTTCATGTTTTTGATGGATTAAAATCATTTAATTGGAAGTGGATGTTAGAAATTGGTTTCCTTTTGCTTCTTATAATTCTTTAAATTTTATTCAATAAAATTTTTTAATTTTTTTAAATGTGTTAAACAAATGAAATTTGATATGTGGGTTAAACAGATCGGGTTAAACAGGTTAAGCAGGTTAACATGTCGTGTTATGTGTTAACTCAAAAATGACATGTTTATTAAACGTGTTAAACATGTCAGGTTCGGGTAACACGTTTAATAACCAGGTCAGGTTAGTGTTTACACATCTCGACACGATTATTAAACATGTCAGGTTTGTGTTTAGGAATTTGATACAAATCCGAAACAAACCCGATACGAAATGATTCAACCCGACACGTTTGACACCCCTAATTAAAGCCATTTAATTAGAAATGGATGTTAGGAATTGGTTTTTTTTTACTTCTTGTAATTCTTTGAATTTTATTCAATAAAATATTTTGATTTTTTTTAAAGGTGTTAAACAGATAGAATTTGATATGCGAGTTAAACAGGTTAACACGTCGTGTAATGTATTTACTTGAAAATTGCTTGTTTATTAAATGTGTCAAACATGTTAGGTTCGGGTAACACGTTTAATGGTCAGGTCAAGTTAGTGTTTACACATCTCAACACGATTATTAAACATGTCATGCTAGTATTTAGAAATTTTTGACACAAACATGAAACAAATCCGATATATTTGACACTCCTAAGTCATTGCATGTCTTTCAGTTATCCAACTCAGATTAGTGCGAAAGTTGAAAATGTTTTTTGTTTTTTCGGCAAATATCAAAGGTTGGGCCGGCCCACACCTGGCTCAAGCTGGCTCAACCCCTTGGGTGTTGATATTGGGCCTAGTCTTACTCTATCTATATTTCTAGCCAGGCCTGGCCGATCTATTGCCTACTTCCCACGCTAGGACCGGCCTTTCATTCTTATCTGTTTTTTTAGGGGTATTTTTTTTTTGGTAACGATATTCTTATTTTTTGATTAAGACGAATGTTAATTGGATTTAATTTATTGATTTACTTAGTTTTTGGATTAATAGTGAGTTTCAATAATTTTTAGGATTTGCTACTAATCCAATTGTTGGGACGGATTCGGTTAATAAATTATATTCAAATAATGTTATTGTTTGACTAATGAATAATGTTAATCCCTCACTTCAACCGCATTTCTGTATCGACTAAATCACTCTAAGGGTCTAGTCGGTGAAATCAATGAACCACGTGAGGTGGCTAGATGCGTGTGGCGAGGGCTCGAAGTCTTAGTTAAAAATTTTAATTTTCACTCGCGAGGAGTTAGATAAGAAGAAACTATCGTGTTCGGTTCTTTAGTAAAGATGGAACTGAGAAATTACCATCAACCATAACCCCCAAAAAATAAAATTTCATAAACAACGTAGAGAATGAATGAATGAATGAAATATCACCCGCCAATGAAAGGTTGGTCTAGTGGGTAAAAACTCAGATTTCATAGCTCAATGTTTGAATTTGAATTTCTATAGTTGCGGCACTTGTTGATGTTAAATTTATTCTCAGTGGCTAGAGCACTCGGTGAGGCCTTAGTTTTGACCTCGACGTAGGTTCTATGAGGTTCCTTGTAAATAATTGTGTAGTGCTGAGGGACAACGTTTCTTAGCAAATATGTAAAGTGACCTATCTACATATCTATTTTTAGGACAAAAAAAAAAGAATAATCACCCAAAAATACCATAATTTGGTAAGCATAATATTACTAAATAATCTAAAAATTGATTTCAATCTTAAAAAACCATCTCCGAAAGAAATAAATAATCATATTTAAAAGCTTCAAAACTTGTAAATCTTTGGACTGATCGCATGCCAAAAACAAATTAAATGAACCAACCATCTTGTAATATATTCCTATAGCCCTAAGACCTGCTGTAGTTGCATCAAACTCCCTGTGTCCACATGTTTGATGCCAAATAATACAAGACATAACCGTCAGGATAATTTAAATGATTCATAAACTTGTATTTAGGATTCATTATAGAGTTGACTTGTTCGGTGTCAATAGTTTATAGGGTGATTATAAGCATCCTAACTTCAGATGATGTCCACGAGTACAAAAACGTGTAGGGTTGAGAGTGAGGTTTTCCTGAGTTAACTGTAAATGGGCAGAACATTCATGGGGTTGTTTATCAATTGCCAAAGACAACACAAGCTGATAAAAAAGAATGGGTAATTCTTGATGCACCAAAACTTGTATCAAATCATACCTACAGTGTGATTTAGTGCAAGTTTTGGTGCACATACTATTGCTCAAAAAGAGGACCATACTCAATTACCCATCATTAGAGAACTCTCGCTCTCCAAAACCCATGTTAGAAATCAAAAAACTCATATTGAAAAACCTCAAAATTTATGAATGTGGACTGATTCTATGCCAAAAACAAATCAAGTGAAACAATCTTTTAACACAGACTTATCAATCAGAGATCTATTATCCAGTAAATGTTCAATACGAGGGCCAGCTTCATCCGATCCCAATATAAAGAATATAAATATATGACATATGCAATCAGATTGTTTACCCAGAAAAAAAATACAATAATTTGAATGATAGAACTCCAGTAATTAATAGCTCGACTACTCGAGATGTTCGAAACTGATAAGAGTTGACTGAATGTCCATAATTTATAGGTAATTATGTGCATCGGCGTAATGCCCACGAGTGCAAAGAGAGTATGGTTGTGGTTGTTGGCAGTCAAGTTCTTGATGAAGTAGTGACAAACTTAGAAGATTCCTTGTGATTAGCTATCCAAGCTGGTGACAAGTCAAACAACTATGAACTTTTCATCTAATATTTCTATCTTATCTCTAATAATCCACATCCCTTTCACAGTCAATTGTCAACCCCGGACCTTCTTTACAAATATTCTCTTCGCCCATGATTTGGAATTTGCCGATCAAAAAGAGCCAAATCCCCCTTTGCCAGCAGCCAAGAGAGAGACTTTGAAATCGGGAAATCATGTTCGCACAAGAAAAAACATATTTGTACAAACGGTACATCTGACTTATAGTAGAAGATTACATAGTAGATCAAGACTATCGAAAGCAACGTTGATCGGCCTCAATCAGAATTAATTCTGGGTGACAATGTCAGAAAATTTCAAAAGACCAAATTCTGGAAAGCTCTCAACGATTAAGGCAATTTTCTATTTTATCCCAGTGTTTGGGGTATTTTTGTACCATTACTCATTGCAGCTAAAACTTGTATCCAACCTTTATGCAGTGACATTATATGAGGCAACTAAGGCATATGCTTCACATACAACCTAACCTCTTCCTAGCAGGCATGATTTCTTATCTACTGGCTGAGTTTGGTTTGGACACTCAGAAATGGAGCTTATCCCCATGTTGGCTGGTTTTTCCCTTGTTTGCTGGCTAATTTTTTCCTTTCAAAAGGGAATGAAACAAAAAAGTCATTGACAAAGAATACACATTTCATCTGTATCTTATCGCAAGATTTTTGAGTTTGTTTTGTTGCCACTTGTTGATTTCTTATCTGTACACAGAAGAATGGGAACAAAATTTTGACAGGAATAAGCTAACTTATGGTTAAGTTATAACCGACCACTTAACAGTAAATATATTTTTTGCCTCTCAATACTTATCTTATAAATGAAACAATTAAGTAATGAACTCAGCTTATAATTTAAAGTCACTCACCTTCCCGAGGTGAGATCACTGACCTATCAAACATGTAGAGTCTGCTGACCAATCCTAGAAGATTTAGATTATTTTGGACACCAAAAAATTGTTAATAAAGTTGGTATGTATGTATGTCCAACCTGAGAATCTAGTCTAGTTCATGCTGAAATCTATTGCCACCGTTTCCCGACAAAATCAAAATTTCATGTATGTGGTAGCTAGGAATAAAATAACAGCAATGACAGTGACCAGGCGGCTTTTATTTCTTCTTTCTTGTCATGTCGCACGTAGATTCATTCATTTGTGTGGTAAGAGTGATCAGGGTAGGCAGCCTGATTGTGATTATATCATTATACCCTTGTTTCTCTTTTTATCAACTTCATGGCAATATACTGAGGTAGGTATGTATCGCTATATCTGAGAATATTCAAAGTATACAGTAATGATCATGGAAGCCAAAAAAAACCAAAAAATCGACAATGTGCGTAAAACTTGCCAATGATCATGTAAATGAACCTTTCAGTTTGGCAGAGTCCAGTTTCTGCTTGAACAGATATTGACTAGAGACTTCAAAACATCCTGGCTTGACATTAAATATTGAGTCAATTAATCGATTTACCCAAAAAAATAATAGGAGGGAGAGGAACCTTTGAAATTTTCCATTGCCAGAAAGGTGATTCTGGTGCGTAAAACCTGCCAATGATCATGTAAATGAACCTTTCAGTTTGGCAGATTCCAGTTTCTGCTTGAACAGATATTGACTAGAGACTTCAAAACATCCTGGATTGATATTAAATATTGAGTCAATTAATCGATTTACCCAAAAAAATAATAGGAGGGAGAGGAACCTTTGAAATTTTCCATTGCCAGAAAGGAGATTCTGTTATCTTTTAGATTGGGCTGCCTTATATTTTCCCTATGTTTTGAATACCGAGATTAGAGTTGTAGAGTAGATTAAAATAATCCCATGGATTATGACACAAAGAGAGAGAGATTTTCACATTTAAGCACATGATGGCCATGGAATTATATAAACAAAAACTGTTCACAAACTTACAATTAGTCATGTCCACTGCTTTCTGTCTTTTATCTTAATGCTGTCCAGCCTTTTAGCTATAATTATATGAAGATGAGAGGGCCACCAGTTTTTGTTTCCAATGCTTTTATATGTTTATCATAAGTAAAGTATCCATGTGATCACAAATCAAGTCTAACCTAAAGATTCCAAAGTCTTCTCCTTCTTTTTTGCAGCCTATACCACATTGTTTGCTTCTTTTGATCATATGCTGAAATTTTTTTTTGGTAATAACAATCATATTTTGTTCAAGAGCTGGTGGACTCGATCAACGCTATGTTGACCATGGCATTTGCAGTTCTTGAAATGGCGATAGGCCGTACAAATGCACATGCCATTGCTACAGGATCTTCAACTATGTGGGTTGTAAAAAAAATGGGGATAGGATGAGTCTTAGATCTTGATCACAATAGTTGTTCCCTGTGCTGGTTATTTTATAATGTCCTACCTTATCTTTAGTCCTTGGCGGTAGAAACCATCAACTGTTCAAGGTTTCCACAAAGACCAACTTCTTTCTTATTCCTATATAAGGAAAGGAGTTAACACTCTTCTAAGCACACTGAAGAAATCTCAAAAGAAACCATTTCTGGAGAAGTAGACATGGCGTGATGTTGGTCCGGCTCAGCTTCTTCTGTTGTATAAACAGTTTGTAGATGAGCCGAATCAATATCACTCTTGTATGCTTCTTTGCAACAGCTTTTCATTTGCGTGAAAGCAAGCCATTGTCTTCAGGTTATTCCATATACCTTCTTGTGTTCCATTTCTGTATATCTTCATTCTACAGCTTTTAGGTAGTGCCAAAATAGTAGATCCAAGAGAATGGTTTCAGAGAAGGTGATCATGGCTATTTTTTCAAAGAACATCCACATTGTCTTCTTCCCATTGAATGACTTCCCATACAATCAAACAAACCATTAATCGTTCCAAATAGCCCTCCTGCAAATTCAAACTAACTACTCTCGCCTGTTTTATACTTGCATATCTAGCAGTAATCCATCAGTATCAAAATAAACTGTTTTCAAGTCTTTCAGGATCTCGTTTCCAGCAAAAATAGAGATTACCTCGCAACATACCCATATAACTAGCAATACCTTTGGGTTGAATCCATTAAAAAGGAAATTAAACTAAAAGAATCTATCTGCCCTATGCTATTTGCAGTTCAAAACATTCCATTGTTTTACAGATACTTTAAATTAGGCCATTGTCTTTGATCATGCACATGCTTGGGGTTCTTCACAATCTAAATTAGTTTCCCTTCTGTATGGATCAATCTGCATAATCTCTAGTAAATTCTTGCAATAGACTTCTATGTACATACGAAGCAATGGTGTGTTGAACATATGTTCGACGATTATTTAGGTGAGTAGAATTTCAATCATGCAGTGGAAACATATCGGGTGTAGTCCAGTTTGTAATAGAAATTGGACAAATTATAAAAGATAAAAGACATAAAATGATAGTATCCAATATATATAACTGAAGATCCACCTTTGAGGTCATTGATAATCATCCACTTGTGTATATATGGAATCCTCCTTCATTCTTTAAATTATTTTCGTTTATTCAAGCAGCCGAAGCATATTTATATCTATATCAAACCGAGATACTGATTAACCCATGATGGATCTACTTACTTGGTTTTTTCAGTTGAAATGGTCGAGCTTTCTTGTATCTAATTCATCTACCTCTCAGTACTTGTATTGGCTGTGGTGAAAGGGACCTTCACTGAACAAACCACTGAATTTTCGAGTAATAACTTTATAAGGAAGTGTTTATGCTCTTGGAGGCAATCAATTCTCTTCTATTTGGATCACAGACTAAATTACAAACAGATATGACAGCGAGGAATCTGGTTTACCCTCAATTCGAATATTCAAATCTAGTTGTCTACCATGTATGAGCTCTGGGAGACAGTTTTACTGCAATACCGGCTGCGCCTTTCTCACCTGATGTTCACAATATTAAAGTGTTGTGCCTTGTGCTTAACAATGATTCTTCAGAACATGCTGCAATGATAAAACCAAACACATAGCCAGTTTACGAGGATGATAACTATAATATTGATTTTCTGAACATTTTTCAGTTTGATCATGTTGAAAGTATACTTTGAAAATCAATTTTTCATATTCAAGGTGTGAAGTGCAATCTTTCATTTGACTCTAACACGCATTTCAGGCGACGGTTTCTTGATTCCTCATCAGCTGTATATTTCTTCCATGGAAGCTGAAGCATGTAGTCTACTAGTATATAAGCTATCAACTTTGTTGCAGTCTATATAAAGAGGAAAGTGATGTTGCAAGTACACATTTGGTTCCTTCTATCCTGATATCTAATTCAACTGATGCGAAACTAGCAACATGTCGATGGACATTGTCCCCAAACTTAATTGGGCTTACCCGCAAAGCAACTGGTACTTGATCGGGCAGGGTGGTTTGGTTTGAGCCCTTCTATCAAGTTCTTCCTTTGATTCTCTCTTTCGTTTGAATTGGAAACAAGGGTACCAACGATTTAGTTGAAAGTGAACTTTTGGCGACGAATGCTGATATGGTTACAAAAAACTTTCAACGCAATCCTAATGCGACCAAAACCTTTTGCAACGAGTTGTGTTGTTAGGGGTATAACTTATGCAGGCCAATTCGAATTTAACTCAAAAATAGAGGACTTGGGTTGAAGTTTTAAAATTTTGGATTAGACCTGAGTTCAAAAACTACAATCCTAATTAAGTTCAGGTAATACCCAAGTTGAGATTTTAGGTTATTGGGTTCAACTTAAACACAACAAATTAATAAATATATATATATATATATATAAAATAAAATACAAAATAATTCAAATCTCAAAAAATAAAAAATAAAAATTTTTGTTTTTCGGAATTGAGATCTATTTAAATTTTATTTTAAAGTTAACTCGACGGTTAATATTAACATTCTAAATTTAATAAAGAAAATAGTCCCCTAAGGATGTATTTGTTGTAATTTTTTAAATGTGTTTTTAGAACTTATAACTTTTTATAAGTATTTTTTTTTTTAAAAGTAGTGTTTGAAACTACCCCACCACCACCGTCAGCCCACCACCACCACCACCACCACCACTACCACTACCACCACCATTATCACTACCACTACACTAGCACCACCACTGCCACCATACCACCATCTCTGCCACCACACCACCACCTCTGCCACAACAACCACCACTATTGCTGCTGTTGCCACCCTATCATCACCACCACCACTTATTTCACAACAATCACCACCACCATTGTCGCCACCTCATCATCACTATTACTACTATCACTATCACTACCACTACCACTATCACTGTCGCCACCCCCTAGACTGGACCACCACCACCGTTGTTGTCACCCTACTACCACCATCGCTACCCTACCACCACTACTACTGCCACCTTACCATCACCGTCATTGTTCCACCATTACCATCAGCATTGTCATCCACGACTGCGACCATTACAACCAGTCATCATCACCCATCACAATTATCACTATCTCCCACCACTACTATTGTCGCTCATCACTACAACCACAACTCACCCTTACCACCACCGCTCGCCCCCACTACAATCGGTGCTTACATTTCTTTTTATCTCTTCTATCTTTGTAATTTAATTTTGCGTGTGAATGCAAATATATTTATTGTTGACATAACTAGTATATATATAAATCTAGGTTTGTCAAAGTCCGACACGACACCATTAACCGACACAAATTAAGCGGGTTTGGGTGAGACCTTAACGGGTTCGGGTAATAAACTGGTTAACCCGTTAGACACGTTTAATAAACGGGTCGTATTCGGGTGAGACATATCAACCCGTTTATCCATTTGAAAAAAATTAATATAATAATAAATTAATAATTATTTTAAGAAAAGTAGTCAGAATTAAAATATTATATATAAACAAGAAACCAGAAGTGCAATAGTGGATGAGAGTCCAACCATTAAGTACAAATTCTTCACTTATTATAACCTTTTGCAGTGCTCGATGTGAGAACAAATTACAAAACCTTCTTGTGAGTATGTACAGTGAACACAGAGTGAAAGTTTTTGGCTTGAATTCCACATCGATAAATTCAAATGAAAGAGACCTCTCATGCCTATAAAAAGTTGTAGACCCTTTCTTTAGTCATTCAACATTTTCACTTGTTTTTGCAAGTGCTAGCCAATTGAAAATCTTTTAATTAAGAGAGCACAATTATTGTGGGTATTTAATGGAGTTTAAAATCTTAATAGAATAATTTTATGAAAATTAAACGGGTTAAATGAATCGTGTTGAGTTTTTTCACCCGTTTATTAAATGAGTCGTGTATGAATTTACATATTTTTCACCCGTCACCCGTTTTACCCAACACATTTAACATCCCTATATAAAACACATAAGACAACTAAGGTTCCCAAAATTCTTGGCCTCTACAACTCTCTTGTTCTCACTTCTCTCACATCTGCCCCTCTCTTAGATGACATCGTCCCTCAAACGACCTCTCTTAGACACCTTTACTTAGATAGACCGAAGATCTCAAAGATCTAAGATCAAAAATCGAAGACGAAGATCTCTTAAATCTCGAAGGTTTGAGATTTGTGATCTTCCTCTTAGTTCTAAGATCTGCGTTGCTAATACCATCACCAACTTCCTCTCAGATCTCCCAGTTCTGCGCCTCTCAAATTCTATATAGTGTAGTTGTTGTGGTAGTGGTTGTGGTCATGGTTGTGTGGTTGTTTTACTTTCTTGTGGTGTGTTGGATGTAACGGTTTAGAAAAATAGGCTAATTTCGGGTTTGAACAAATTCAACTTGAATTGAGTAATCCGAATCCAACTCGAATCCGCTCAAATTTAATTTGGACAATGCTTGGGTTGAGTACTTCGGGTTGAAGTTGGATTCGGATTAGGATTAAAGTTGAAAATCATACCGTCCAACCCGCCCGAGTTGCACTCTAGCCAATTGTTGCGGGAACACAAGTTTTCTGTAGTATTAACTGCAGATGATAAATCGAGGAGATGTTTAAGAAATAAGCAAGAAGCTTTGTAGATGCTTCTAATAAAGTCACTGCTATTTTAGTTTTATTGCCTTAATTTTAATTTTGAAGAAAATAAGCACGCCTTGCTGCAAATACTCAGCAAGCAGAAGGCTGATACACCCTCCATGACATTGACAACCCTAACAAACACACATAATCTCCACGATTACATGCACTTTCGAGAGTCGAAAAATGAATTACAATGGCGTCAAAGAGCTCCAAGACAATTTTCAGCCAGCTAAACCATTAGCAACATAGATCCAACATCAGGAATGTGATAGACACTAATTCAATTCATGATTTTTTTTTCCAGTAAGTGAAAAAAAAAATAGTTTAAGTAATTCAATTTATGATCTGTAAGAGTAGAATCCATGGAAAATCTATTAACAATCAAAGTTTCAAACGAAAAATTATAGCTGAGCTAAAGATTCTAGCTAAAAGCTGGACAACCATCAACTGAAATCCCTTTGGCAGTTGGACAAGAAGCCAGGGGACACCCTTCTACATCGTTTCCCCGCCAATTAAGCGGGATGTTCCTTGATTGCAGGGCAATGAACATTAGCACAGTCATGAAGGCAGTTCCAGCATCAAGGCCACCCGAAAGGACATAGTTGTAGTGCTTGTGCTCCCACCATGTTGGTCGGTGCCTGAAAACAACATAGGCTGACAGGAACGCCACAATAATCCAACTGGTGTAGTTCACAGCAGAAGGGTGAGGCATCATTGCTGTAGCACCTAACAAGACTGGCATATGGATGAGGCGTATCCACTGCTTCTGTGGAAATGCTTTGTATGCCAACCAGACTAGGGGAGGGGGCAATGGCTCCAGCGAGAAAGAACCAGTTCACATTGGAGTAGACACCGAGGTCTCCAAAGATTCTGCGGGGCCCAACCAGCCCCCAAATAACAGAGGCATCATAAAACATATGGTCCATCGGACACTGCCATTGGCTGTCAGATGGAAGCATGGAGGTATCACAAAGGTTGGGGATGGCACCCATCAACCACCAAGCAGTTATCTGATAGACTATTACTGATAGAACTGTCCCCACCACCTGAAAAGGGAACAGAATTTAGTTTTGTCATTGATTTCCACAAGCAATCTAGAGCAGTCGAGACACCAACCTGAGCCATTAACATTGCTCTGGGCAGAATCTTCATGTAGTGACCAAGCTTGAAGTCTGACAAAAATGTTAAGACCTTGAATCATGCTGATGTATCCATACACCTTAAAGCACATGTTAGCAACCGGTTGCCCGGGCTACATGTACCCAATTATATACTCGGTGATGATATTTAGACCTGGTGACCGTTCACCAGAAAAAGAATGAACAAAATACATCAAAATCTAAACATCACAGATTATAATCTTGGATAAATCAATTCCAATAACTTTGATGTTTACCTGATTTGTTGTGGCAGCGATGATACCGATTGGAAGGGTGAAAAACAGGGCAATGCCACAAGCTAGCAAGACACCCCACCAAGGCAATTGAAGTATGTCATTGTAATGCTCACAAGCAAACATAATGGCGGCAATGTTAACCAGGAGGATGATAAGCCTTTGTACGCCTTCATAAGCCTTGTGTTTATATCCGTTTTTTTACTCGCTCCAAAGGCCCTTCTGGTTTGCTTCCACACATCACTGCAAGAGTAGAGGTTCAAATCAGTTTTTAGCTTGGTTCACCAAGTACTCATAATGGTTTATGCATATCATCTTGACAGAAAGAGCCGAAAAAGTACACTAATCACTATAAGGCTATACTTTAGGTCCTCAAAATTTGTCATATATTTAACCTTTAATCTGCATTCCACTTCTATCAGGTTTGCTATTTCCACGAACCATAGGTCTTTACTTTTTATTTACACAAGTCAGATACGAATGCAGGACATGGAATCAAAGCACATAAAAGTGGTGGCATGTACCTTCCATTAAAGAGTAGGACATGGACTAGAGTCGCAGAAAGTGTAGCAAATCCAATGCCATATGTCATAGCAAAGAAGGTGCTCAAATATAGATGCCCAGATTTTGCATAAGCAGCCTTATCGAGATGGAAATTGGAATTGATGATGCTTGAAGTGTTGTACTTTGAACCATCTACCATGAAAAGATCTTCAGAAAATATTGGGAAGTTCTTGGCATTGTAGACGCTAAACCAGTAACTGAAGGGTGTCATTACATACATTACAAGGAAGAATCCAATGGCAACATTTGCAGTGGCAAACCATGGGCTGGCTAGAGGACTCCCAAGGTATGATGAAATTGTAGACCAGTCAAATCCTAAGGAGCCAATTCCAAGTCCTTGTAATCCTGAGCCCAGTTGTTACACTGAGACAGACTTGGGAGCAAGCCAACATATCCACGAGACCGATGTTAATATTTGGAAAAGAAAGCCAGGGAAGACATAGTAAGCAAAACTGCAAATTAAAGCTACAAGGAAGAACTGGGTACGAGTCGTGCCACCTTTGGTTCTCTTCTCCTTCTCATGTAGAGCCCTGTGAAATGTATAGTTATACTTT
Source organism: Ilex asprella (assembly GCA_023539305.1). NCBI lineage: Eukaryota > Viridiplantae > Streptophyta > Magnoliopsida > Aquifoliales > Aquifoliaceae > Ilex > Ilex asprella. The sequence goes on along the minus strand of CM042201.1, from coordinate 21,277,101 downwards.
GAGCATAGAAGAAGCATTGATTTGCAATTTTAGAATAGTAAAAAAGAAGGTAAGGAGACCTGAATAATGAGACTTGAACCAGATTTCCTGGCTCAACCAGATATTTCCGGAAGAGCCCTGCCCAACCGAAGCCTAACACCTACAAGTCATACAAGAAAAGGTTGGACACTAAAAATTCTGAGTTGTTGTTACTTGCTTGCACAACATACTCCTATAGAATCAGAGGTTTTTTCAATCTTCGTGTAACGAAGAATTTGAACGACTGCTATAATCATGTAAAAAGTAAATCTCCACATCTCTAACTCGACTACTTATTGCAAAAATTTTCTTCAGAAAATAAGATTATTATTTACGGGAAAAAATTGATATACGATATACGGATCATGCTCTAGTTAACAATGCCGGGACTACACACCAGCAAGTCTAAATCAAGTATTTTAACAACCCAACAAATTAGGTAACTTTCTCTCGCATCCCGATGCTTTGCAATTTGAATACAATAAAAACAAGACAATAATGTTGAGAACCCATAATCACAAGATAAAAGGTGTGTACAATACGATGGTTGTTCTTCATAAACACAGGTGTACTCTTCTTCTTTGTCGTCAATGGCCGATACAATCCCATTTCCTTTGAGGGGATAGATTCATCCTTGGATATTCTCCCAGAAATCAATGAAAGTACTCCTTTAATCCCTCCCCATGAACAATTATCTTATACTTTTTTAGATAAAATCATTGAGATGTTCAATAACATTCTATGTAGGAACATATAAATATGTTGAACTCGGAGACATTGAAAGAGAAGGGCACCTGTGTGGTAAGAAAGGCAGGGATAAACGTGAGTCTCCTCTTGTAGTAAAGCTTGACAGCACTTAATATATGAGTGGCATAAACAGTTCCGGCACCGGCATTTGCAAAGATGGTAATCAAAACATGCTCTTCGATATTAAACGGCCCAGGATTCATGGAAAATTCCCACCGAGAACCCTTCAAGAAAACGCGATTTGTAAGGGGTTCTTGCCATTAAGTGCCCCAGTGGCTCGACAGCAATCTGAGCCGATATTGAGCTAATCGTTAATGGTTCAGTCCGGTACCAGAAAAACTGGTTCACAAAAGAAAACAAAACACACGCAGTGATCCCCAAGACCCGCATTCTGAATGTGAGCACCGGCATGTTGGGATCATCAGTTTTGGGCACTGTCAAGTCGACTTGTTTGATAGGGCAGTCACCGGAAGCCAGCGACTCCATGACTGAATCTTCATGATCCTCCGCCATGGAAATAATTTCAAAGTGTTTGATATTCTTCAGAAGCTAATATAACATGAAATTGAAAAGCTAAAAATCTGCGACTATTAAATGCCAACATTAATATGGGTAGATACAGAACCCTAACACTCCTTGTTTCTAGTTATTACTGATAGTGTTTGATTTGGACTAGGTGGAGCTTCTATGGTATCTTAAATCCGAAACGGTCACCTAATCGAACTTAAGGAAAGTCGCCATCTGTCAAAAGACAGTTAAGCCGTCAACTAGGATTCTAAGTGGTACAATGATATTCGAAACAATGCTGTGTGAACTTAAATGCTATCTTGATTAATTATTCAATATTTATTAAGACCTACTAATTTATTTAATAGTTGTTATTGATCAAGTCCAAAATTTTAGACGGGGTGTGAATTTACGATTATGAATACTATACTGTTTCGACATTCATACGGCCTAAAGAGATTTGAATTTATTTATAGAGAAAAATATTCATGTGATAAGAGCAACTCCAAGGGGAGTAGTCAAAAATGGGGTGCCAAATACCATTTTACAACCTTGAATAGTGTTTTGACACCCCTAAAAACACAATTTGCTCCAATGGTAGGTGCCAAAATGGGGTGCCATTTTAATATTTTAATATTTTCAATTCCAATTTCAATTTTAAGTTGTATTTGAATTTCAATTTTAATTTCAAGTTGTATATTTAATACATAATATTTCATAAATAATAGCAATATAAAAAAATTAATGGTGTAATATAACAATACAAAAAAATTAATGGTATAATATGACAATACAAAAAAAATTAATGGTGTAATATGTAATATGAAAAAAAAATTGGGGCACAAAGTATCATTTTTCTTCCTCTTTCCCATCCCAACCGTTTTTTACAACCCCTAATTTCTCTCTCCATGGGGTGCCAAATTTACCACCCCAAACCCATAGTTGCCATTTTACCACCCCATATGCCACCCCCTTTGGAGTGGTTTTTTTTGATTTTGGGGTGGCATTTTGGCGGTTATGGATATGCCACCCCCCATTGGAGTTGCTCTAACTATGAGACCCTATGAAAGACCCGTTTTGATATGGAATGACATCAACCCAGCTGAAATGCACGATGTCTCGCAACTAGAAATAGGTTAAATAAGAATTGATCAAATTTTAACACGACTCGAATTTGAAATTACAAAAGCGTGCCAATAAATGTAACAATTATAAATTAATTAAAATTGAACGTGACACAATCGTGACCAAACACGACCCATTCTCACTTATTTTGTGTACAATCTCATCACACGGTCATCCACAACGGTGTCCTCCCCACCTAAACGTTTTCTTTGTTATTAATGTAAAAAAATTAATAAATTATAATAAACACACCATATACAACAGACAAAATGGAGACTGCCCTCGGCTTTAAAAACTTGTACAAACTGTAAGAGCCATTGGCCAAGCTTATAAACAAAATAGCTCGCCGGCCTAGCCAGTAATACCCCACAAAAAGAATAAGAGCAAAAGAAAAATAAAAACTTTTAACATCAGCTTTCATACTCGTGTGTTATTTCTAAATTATTAAATTAAAAGAAAAATAGATATTTTGGTATCACTTAGGCATGGGTCGGACACCGCTGTGCTATCTCTATTCTTGCCTTCTTGACTAAAATTCACCATATTTCGGGTCATGTTGAAAATCACTCAATAATACCATCGCGTGAGATAATCCAATAGACTATTAATCAAATTTCTTCCCCTGATGTTGGAAATTTGAGTTTTAGAATCCACATTAGAGTTCGGTAATTGTCTGCTATGCTAGTCTAGCTAAATTTATTCCCGAGAGGAATAACGGACTCGATTAAAGACCTCATGATCCCACCAGTGAGAATATATTGGGATGACTTTTTTCATGAGCCAAAAAAAAAATCACACAATAATAAAAGTACATAAAATTGTACATCTTCCCCATGCATTTAGTTTTCTGCATCAAACTACGTATACAATCACAATCACAATCACAATCACTAGATGTTTAGTAGGAATCAATGAAACTCATTAATTCAACAATTGCAATTGATTTGACACACAAAATTGGGCACGACATGGTGGAACCATTATGCAATGAAGCAGTAACGCAAAAAATTCTTTTTTTCTCATGTCAGTTCAGTATCTGGTCTGGTTGAAGCCATTAGAACAGACATGTACAAAATACGAAATTTAGTTGAAAGCAAAGAAGAGCACTGCCATGTTTTCACCCCGACAAGCAACAACAGAACTTATAGATAGATGCCAATGAAGCTAAACAAACATCATGTGGAAAGCCTGATCTCCTTACGCTCTCAATTAAAAAAAAAAAAGTTCAACTAATAACCGAGTCCAGAGGGTGTGGAGTGGGAATGGGCACGACGCTGATTTCCCACATAACATCTCCAATCATGTGGTCTATGTTCTTTAAGACAATCCTTTTCCCAACTATACCTTGCCGGAATACCAAACAACTAGCCTGCTGGAATACCAAACTGTTGAGTTATTCACGGACCACGATCAGTCGTGTATATGCTCGACTTTGGTTGTCAGTGCAATAGCAAGGAGTACATTTTTGCAGGATCAGTCACCAAGGGCAACCGGCGAGCATAGTGGGCACGCCCCCTGCCTCCTCTTTCTCTTGAGCTTCTCTAAAAGCTAAATCAAACTACGGATAATTAAACCTACGGTTCAACCCATAAAAAACAGTTCTCAACAGAGGCAACCTTTTGAGGTGGTCGCAGATCCATAACACACATGCTATTCCATTTACCGCAGCAAGATAAATGAACACCGGCAGGAATTTACACACTGCTATATATACCAAAAGAATACTAGTCTCTTGGCATTTACCATCCAATATCTTATTTGAAATTTGTGCGTGTACATGTATTTGCATGTGTTTGTGTCGTATCAATCCAAAGACAGTTTCTTAACAAAACTACAACGAAATTTTACACTAATTTGTTAACAGCAAAACACTTCCACAATAAGAACTGGTGTACTCCAGCTATAGGAAGTGAGGAGAGGGAGAGAATCTGGTGATTCAGTTTAAATGCAGCCCAACCTCCCCCTCCCTTTAGCGAATATTAATGTCTATCAGGGGGTTTTCTTTTATGGGGGCAAGAG
>CM042201.1:21234471-21264731 GCA_023539305.1 Ilex asprella | reverse complement strand
CATGATCGATCAAAATCATATTTGATCGATCATGGACTAGTAAAAATTCATTTTTGTTGTAAAAAATTTCACAAATGTAGTAAACAATCCACTAAAGTTGTAAATATTTACCATAAATGTAGTAAAGAATCCATTGAAGTTGTAAAGATTTCCACAAATGTAATAAACAATCCATTAAAGTTGTAAATATTCCCACAAATGTAGTAAAGAATCCATTGAAGTTGTAAATATTCCCATAAATGTAGTAAAAAATCCATTGGAGTTGTAAATATTGACATCAAAGTAGTTCATGATCGATCAAATATCCTCACGATCGATCAAATTGGATCCATTGAAGTTGTAAAAATTTCCACAAAATTTGTAAACATACCACTGATGTTGTAAATATTCCCACAAATTTAGTAAATATACCACTGAAGTTGTAAATATTCCCACAAATTTAGTAATTGATCCACTAAAGTTGTAAATATTGCCTTAAAAGTCAATAATAACGGCTATTCTTTATGTCTTGTCTGTCATTTCAATGTCTTGTCCGGTGTCATTTCAATGCCATTAAAGTTGTAAACAATCCACAAATTTAGTAAATTTTACCATTAAAGTAGTAACTTGTATACCATTAATGTAGTAACATGGAAATTTCGGTACCATACCGAAATTTTCCATGGATGTATTGTAGCCTGCTCCATCAGAATGGGATGATCCTTGAACAAAAAAGCTGGTCATGTCACAAACTCGATGAGAAGAGCCATTAATGCTTAGTGCCGAGAATAAACAAGAAGTTGCCACCGTGCAAACAAACCAATCAAAACTAACCTAAAGATGATGGTGGTGTAATTCTCGATCTCAAACGTTAATGAACATTAAAATCCTTGGCTAGGGGGTTTCAGGTGGACAACAAATCCACAGCAAATGCATGATTCGAGGACTGTATCCCTCAAATTAGCATGGACTGTGCCTATTCTGTTCTGTGTACAACCGAATCAAGAGATTTCCCTCCTACAGGGGTTGTCAGGTCGCCTACTTGGCCCACTAGACTCATTTTTGGCACAAGTGAACACCTTGAGGTATTAGTAGCCCATAACTTTGGGTCTTAAGTATGCAATTCATAGATCAAAACTCTCATTAACGGTTTTCTCTCTCACATCAACTGAGCGTCAAAGGGAATACATAAGACACACATTTGACCCCCTTTTAACCCCTTTTCTTATTGTATAGCTTGTTCCAATACTCTTGGACCCAATTCAGCTTCGGTGTCACTGTCTCATTGGTTGCACAAGAATCACCCATATAGTTAGCGATTTTATTTCTCCACCCAAATCCTATACGAGATTTGAATCATGTTGAGGCTAGACCTAACTTCAAACCCAGATTAAAAAGTAGGATTAACATGATTAAGTCACAATTAGGTCAAATATTGGTATCCTAAAAATATGATAAAATCATATTTAGATTGGATAAGACTAAATTAGACTTTATCCCTTAAATTATTGCATTTGTTTTACTTTACACCATCAATTATAAAATTTATCACATTACACCTTGAAGTATCAATTTTGTTTCATATCACTTCAATAGATAACGACAAACATAAAAATCTGTCAAAAGAGGGAGAAATACTCCAAATAATTTTCCGCCAAGTGTCAAGTTTACCTCTTTTGCAACTAAATAATTATTGAGAGTAAAAAGAAGGTCAGCCAGAGAAATAAAATTTGGAGCTTAGAAAAGGTAAAGTCATGGATATGATTTTTTATTTTTTTTTTTGCCTACACATGTGTAATAGATAGTTGCTTATTAGTAGAACAGATCACTCACATGTGCATTTACCGTTAAAAAATTGACAACTATTATCTATTGGAGTGATATGAAACAAAATTGATAATTTAGAATTCAATGTAAAAAAATTTATAGTTAAGGATATAAAGTGAAACAAGGATAATAGTTTATAGGGGTAAAGGGTAATTTATCCTTAGGGTAATGATAAAAAATAATAGGGGTAATCACAGTTTGCACCCTGAAAGATTCTTAAATTTTTAATGTACACCCTGAAAGATAATATTTTTCAAATTGCACTCTGAAGGTCACAAAAATGATGCAATGTGCACCAGTCTTAAACGTCCGTTCGATTTGCCGTCTGAAAATCCAACACACGATTTGCACTTGATTCTTGCGTGGATTGAATTACAAAAACACATTCATTTTCCTCATGTGAGTAGCACATGGGATCTGTTCATCTGAAAAATCCCTTTCTCAGTCTCAAAAAAGGAGAGAAACTAAGGTATTTATGTTGGGTGGAACGCAATCAAAGCTGCTAACCTTGTCTGTGGAACACAATCGAAGCTGCTAACCTTGTAGATCGATCAAATGTCTTGGGTTGTAACAGAGTATAACTGTGATATACCACTTGGATTCAAAGTCATAATATATTATGTGTTTGTGTGGGCTTGAGTTTTTTGGTTTTATATGATTTGTTTTGTCTGCAAGAAGCTAGGTGATTTGTGTGGGTTGATTTTTATATTCAAGTGTTAAATATTAAAATGTTTTTTTTTTGTATAAGTTAGTATTTGTTTATGCAGAAACTGACACAGATTATTTTACAATAAAAATACATCATAGTGGTAAATATGGTGACAAAGTGTACACATGTGGGAGATTGAACCACTTTGATATGTGTCATGCTTACCAAATATCTTTGATAGAGTTGAACAACATGCTAAAAAATGTTGGAGTAAGTTATTCTAAGATTACAAAATACTATCATAGAGCTAGTAAAGGGTGGAAGTTATTGGAAAATGATCAGCAGGTCATGGAACTTGAGAAGTGGGCAAATAGTAACAAGGTGGTTGATCTGTATGTGGAACACAGTAAGGCTTGTATGTTGAACCCTAGTCAAGTTGAGTCAACTTGTGGCAATAGGGTAGCATCTAAGAGTTCTTCTGATAAGGATGAAGTTTGAAGTGAAGAATGCTCACTGGGTGAGTCTTCTAGGTCTGAATATTTTTATGAAAGTGAATATGATATGGAGAATTCCCAGTTGTATGAGAATGCAGTTGATGATGATTCTAACTTTGTAGGGAATGGGAAAAGGGTTGAAAGTAACAAACAGAAAGGGGATCAGAATGTTAAAGCAACATGAATGAATAGTGACAGTGGTTTAGGAGGTGAAGATTGTGAGTCTGATGAGCTGCAAAGCCTTAGTGGCTCATCTAAAGAGGATGAAACATAGGGTGAGAAGGTTAAGTATCCACATTTCAATATTAAGGTTGATATGGTTGACCCACAGTTTAAGCTAGAGATATTATTTAAAAATTCAGTTGAGTTCAAGACAGCAGTGAGACAACATGCAATCAAATTGGAAAAACAAATACGATTTGCAAAAAATAAAACGTACAGAGTAAGGGCAATTTGTAAATCAAGTTGTGCTTGCATGATATATGCTTCAAGAATGGGTTCAGAGATGACCATTCAGGTAAAAACTTACATTGGTAGACATAGTTGCAACAAGACTTTTAAAGTGAAGCATGTCAATACTAGTGTGTTGCAAGTACATATATTGATAGAATTAGATCAAACACAACCTGGTCCATTAAGTCACTGAAACAAACAATTCTGAAAAAACATGTAGTGAAGTTACATTCTAGTTCAGTATATAGAGTCAAACATAAAGCAATGATAATGGTGAATGTGACAAATAAAGAACAATTCAACATGTTGTGGGATTTTTGTGAGGAGTTAAGGAGAACAAACATAGAGACCACTTCCATTATTAAAACTAAGTTTGTAACAGGAGGTCATTTTATGTTCAAAATGTTATATGTATGTTATGGGCATTGAAGAATGGATTACTTGAGAGATATAGGTCATTAATTAGAACAAATGGATGTCATCTAAAGGGCCCACATGCTGAAATTTTGCTTGCAGCAGTGGGAATTGATGCTAACAACCAAATGTATCCATTTGCATTTGCTGTAGTTGAGAAAGAAACAAAAAAAAATCCTAGGCATGGTTTCTTCAACTTATTAAACAAGATCTTGAAATAGTGAATTCATATGGATGGACTTTCGTGCCAAATAAACAAAAGACAAGTATCCAGATCTTTTACTTTTCAATTCATTTGTGGTATAATGCAATTAACATTAAATGTTTTATGTGCTAATTATATTGGTAATGTTGCAGGAACTGTTGGATGCAGTGGAAAGCCTTTCCCAAAAGTTGAACATAGGTTTTGTGTAAGGTATTTGTACAATAACTTCAAAACAGAACATAAGAGATTAGTTCTAAAGGATCTGTTGTGAAAGGTTACTAAATTAACAACAATTGTTGATTTCAATAGTGTTATGGAGGAGTTAAAAGGGATTAATGTGGTTGCTTATAATTGATTGTTTGATAGACCACCAAAGAATTGGTCTAGAACATATTTTAGTAACTTCCCCAACTGTGATATGTTGTTGAACAATATGTGTGAGAGCTTTAATGAGTGTGTTCTTGAGGCTAGGAGAAGCCTATTATTACAATGCTTGAAAAAAATAAGAATTTGGTTAATTGAGAGGTTACATCTACAGAGGGATTCTATACATGTGTATAAAGGGAGTATTTGTCCTAACATTCAACAAAGATTGGAGCTCGTTAAAGTAGAATCAGCTGGGTTCATACCATCTTGAAATGGGGATGACAAATTTGAACTAGTTGGGATGTATGGTGAACAAATGACTGTTAATGTGAAGGATATGACCTGCAGTTGTAGGAAATGGGATTACTGGAATCTCATGTAAGCATGCAATATTTGTTCTCTACTATCTAGGATTAAGAGCAAAAGAATATGTGGTTGAATGGTGCAAAGTGGAAACTTTTTTGAAGTGTTATAGTCACATGTTGAGTCCTATTAATGGAAGGGTCATGTGGTCTACGACAGGTTATTGACCTTTAATCCCTCCTACTATAAGCAGGATGCCTGGAAGGGCTAAGAAAGCTAGGAGAAGAGAAAGAGATGAACCATCCAATAATAACAAATTGAAGAGAAAACACCATCTGCAGCACCACCATCTATAGCAGCATCACATGCAGCAACACCCCCATCTATAACAACATCACATCCAGTAACACCACCACCAACACTTTCTGCAACTCCACCAATTGTATCTTCAGTCAAAACACCAAGAGTGAAGTTGCGTATGTGTAATTTTGTTTGAAATTGATTTTATTTTTATGTTTGGTGTCAATACACTACTGCATTCCATACTTATACTTATGCACTGCATCAGGTTAGGAGGAACAAAGATACATCATTATTTGTTATTCAGTCAACACCATCTATACCACTTAGGCCATAAACACCATCTTCAACTACACTGGTTGGACCAGCTAGACCACGCACAATGTGGAGGCCACCAAAAACATCATCATCAACTGAATCATCAATATCTTAGAAGTCACCTGTGGAATGTTGACCTTTTTTGTGGATGACACATTTTTTGTTGAGATTAGTTGTATTCTTTTTTGGCTAATCTCATTTTAGGAAGCATGTGTCACCATTTTTTGAAGCTCCATTTCTAGATTAATGATGATGTGAAACTTGTTTTTTGTATTGAATGAAATTATTGGGCATTTTCTATTACTAATGTTTCTTTCCATTGCATATTCAATTAGACTTTTGAATTCAAACAAAAGAGATTCAGTCATAATCCATTACAATCTATCTTCATTACAACATAATATCATTGTAATACTTAAACAATACAGAACTATATCATAAAGTTTCACTGCATCCATCTACTTAGACAACCATTAAATCCATCTTCATCAGCTTCACTACTCAATGACCAGTTGGAAACTCTCCATCAGTACCATCAACTCTCCATCAGTACCATCTTCAGAGAGGTCACACTTGTAGCAACAAATTAGGATCATAAGCAGTCAAGAAACAACCAAATAGACCCACAACATTATTGTCCTTCCTCTGTGTCTCTAAGTTTGTTATACGACATAATAAGATAGGTATTATCTGTTGTGCTTGGACACACATAGATGGATCAACCCAAGTAAAATAACCACATGGACCACCTTCCTACAAGTGCAAAATACAAATATTTGTTTACTCTGTGCAAAAAAAAAATTACATAAAAAAAATTAAAATAAAAAAAATCAAATGAAATAGAACAACTATAATGTGGGAAAAATCGGTGAAAAATCGGTGCACATCTAGTTCATCCATTGCAAGAATATTGTTAAATTTCTAATGGGATGTGAAGTTATATCGCATAATTATCGCAAGCACTAAACCTCCTCCCAGGGTTTATTTTTGTCCATGAGGTCTTCATTGTTGTCCTTTGACGATAGTAGCAGACCCCTTCCATTTTTTGCTCTGTTAGTTATATTTTTCTTCCAACTTTTCCTTCCTTTTATTCCCCTACACAACTGACTTTCTCCTATCAGTCTTATACGAAAATGAAGACGAAGGTAAGCCAACTTCGATTTGGCGCCAAAAGAATATGTTTTTACAATTCAATCCCTGCAAGAATCACGTGCAAGTCGTGTGCTAGATTTTCAAATGACAAATAAAAACTAACAATTGAGATTGGTGCACATTGCATTGTTTTTTTGACAATATTTCAGGGTGCAAATTGCGATTAACCAAAAACAATAATTAATCCGACTAATCAAATTCATATTTAGATTAGTATTTGATGCATGGGCAAGCCACTTGCCAATAGCCAATAGGTACTATTCACTTCAGGGGATCCGGATCTATAATCGATCTGGTATGTTCTACTCCACTAGTGGACTTGATTGTCCCAGTAGCCAAACGGTAGGATGTCTTGGTATTTCTCTCCAACGACGATGTCAATTTTCCCGTGGCATTCAAGACATGTGAACTACTCAAGGGACCCACTTGATCCACGCGCTGACAACGAGCGTGATAATCAATTGTTTCAGTTCATAGTCATCAACTCAAAACGGGGCACAAAATCCCCTCTTTCTCTCTCTGTCTCTCTGTGAATGGGAACTATGAACTCTAGGGCAAAGTGGACAGGTTAGAATTGTTTACAAGAAATCAAAAATTCTTTGTATCTAACCGATTCTCCTTTCTTAATTGTCAAAGTGGTAGGTGACTCTAAGCAAAGAATAAAGCCCTTTTTAGAATTTTTTAATTTCCGTATTTTTTTTCCCTAAATTCCACATCTTGGTAATGATTTTTTGGGTAGATTTTACAGCTCAGATTCTCATCCAACACAATTATTATATTAGTATAGTACATGTTTCCTCTGTTTTTATGCCATCTTACTGTAGATTGTATTCCACCCTTATTCAGTTGTTTTCTTATTCTGTGGGTGTTCTTGTTGTTTACCCTTATCACCAATCCTGTCTTTGTCAAACACCCAGGTTTTTTTTTTTAACCAGAGTATCTCAATTGGTTCCTTTTACTCAGTCTTGTATTTCAATTTGGCTTAATCTGGCAAGCTAACACTCTCTGTATTCTTATCTTTGGGTGCAGAGTTCTTCTGGGTCATCACTAAGCTTTTTCAAGGTAGAGAATCTCATGGTCTTTTCCCATCTCTGGCCTATGTTTTCATTTCCAGTAGTTATTCTGAAACTTGGGTAAAGGGAAATATCCAGATTACTAGGTGTTGATAAATTGATCTTGTTTATGTTTTGTTTTTGTGATCAGTGAGGCTTTTCGGGTTAGAATTCTTGTTCAATGGAAGAATTGGTTGGACCTCGTTTGTATAGCTGCTATAAATGTCGAAATCATGTTTCACTTCACGACGATATAATCTCTAAGGCATTTCAGGTGAAACATTTGATCAATTTAGCATCTTTCAGTTATAGTTTTCAACTATAAATAATGGTACTGTGGTATCATCTAGCCTCTCCTATGATGAATTGCATTGAATTCTGTGTATGTGCACACGGGATTATTAAGATTTCTACAAACTAATACTTTCACTAGAGATTGATGTATATATTGATCGAAAATGATAATACACCATGTCAGGTCAAGGATGCTGTGTATAAACAAGCTGCTCAATTTAGTGTCAGGGAACAATGTTTTTTTCTCATATCCTGAAAGAATTCAACATGAATTAATGCTCGTCTTTGTTTCTTTAGGCTTCATTTACTACTTAATTTGTACAATAATATGATGATTATCTTTTGGTGAAAGATTGAATGATCATCCTGTTTCGGTTTTGAGTTTGATAAAAGTTGGCATAAAGCTCTTCTTTGTTTCTTTAGGCTTCATTCACTAGTTAATTTTTACATTAGTATGACAATTATATTTTTGCTGAAAGATCTAATGATCATCCTGTTTCGGTTGGAGTTTGACAAAAGTTGGCATATTTATGTTCAAAATTCATTGTTCTTCATGGTTTTAGGGAAGAAATGGCCGAGCCTTTTTGTTTTCTCATGCTATGAACATTGTTTTGGGGCCGAAAGAAGATAGACATCTCACTACTGGACTTCACACAGTTGCTGATGTCTCCTGTGGAGATTGCCATGAGTTGCTGGGATGGAAGTATGAGCGAGCTTATGAGGCAACACAGAAATACAAGGAAGGGAAGTTCATACTTGAGAAGTCAAAAATTGTTAAGGAGAACTGGTAGTGTCGGTAAGAGTCTGTTTTCAGTTCATCCCATTGTCATGTTAGCTTGTCAATTCCTCCTAATGCTCATTTTGTACAGAAAATCCTCGTCCCATTGAAGAAATTGTCATTATATCAATCCGCTGATTTGATATCTGCCATGTTTGAAAGCTTATGTAACTTCATTTTCTGCATTAATAAAATCGTGCCATTAGTCATGTTCTCCAATCCCTTTTGTGTTATCTTCTGATTTGATACTTTAATGCTCTGGACAAAGGATGTAATGTCGATTGTGATGCATCTGAGGATAGTTCTCCAAGCCTGATTATGTTATTGTGCAGTTGTGGAAGGTTAGGCATGTGGAAGGTTAGAAATGATCTCTCTCTTGCTACCACTTGATCCTCAGACCTACCTGGCTACCCCCGATAAAATATCGTTCATGTAAGTTCATTTAGTAGAGGAATTGGACTTGAACTCAACTTTAAAGTTCGTTTGATGAATGAATTGAGTACAAGCAGTGGCTTGTTTTAGTATATATGCAATATGTATGTATAAATGAGTTGAGTTTGATCTAAAATCATGTGTTTAAATTCAAATATAAGCTCTAGCTGTTTTTGTTTATTGAATTGAGTCTAGTTGAGCCAAATCGAGCGACAAAAAAATTAATGAGTCGAGCTTCAATAACATGTTTGAAATCCCCCACATTCTTGTGTTAATTCCACTCATTATTCCTGATCAAATGGGTCTAGGTTTAATTCTTGTGTTAATTCCACTCATTATTCCTGATCAAATGGGTCAAGGTTGAATAGACCTAAGAGTAATTTTTCTTGAACTTAAAATGCTAATTTAATTTATTGACTTGATCAATCAGTGTCTGAATCAATTCGGTCCATTTGTACTCCTGTTAATTGCTTATTTAAATTCCACAACTAATGTCAACTATCCCAAACAATTTTGGGTTTTTTGGCTATGAATACAAATTTTTGGACTTATTTGAAGAAAAGTGTATGAATAAGTTGTTTAATCTATTAAGTTCAATTTTAATAAAATTTATTGTGTTTAGGTACAAAATTCAAATGAAATCAAAACTTTTTTACCTAAATAACCCCCTTTAAATTATGCATTCTTGATTAACAGTTATACATTTAATCAAATATGTAAAGATTTTATTAGACTTTCTCATTATCTAACTCCTATTTCTCTTCATCTCTCTCTCTGTTACTTTCCCCTATTTTGTCTCTCTAACTATCATTGATAATTTATTTTATTTTCAAATATGTAAATATTTGATTTATTTTTTTCATCTATTTCTCCCCTACTTTTTCTCTCCCTCTCTCTCCTATTTTCTCTCATCGTTTCTCTTTCTTTCTCTTTCTCTTTCTCTTTCTCTTTATTTATATCAATATTATAACAACATAATTACATTAATTAGTTATAATTGTCCTATAATATACCAAACAGTTACTCATGCATTATAATAAAACCAAACAATTATACAAAATTATGACACCAACTCAATTTGTCATTCAGTTGTTTACATAAAACTAAATAGTTGTACCATTTAATATCGTGACATCGTTACAACAATTATTATACCAAATTTAGTATAATGGTAAAGTCTTTTGTGTAATGCTCAACCCAATTTGGCGTATATAATTGATGTAATTATGTCGTGATACTAAATGATGTAACTTTTTGATTTATGTAAATAACTAAATGACAAACTGGACTGGTGTTTTAATTTTGTATAATTGTTTAGTTTATTAGAACACATAAGTAACTGTTTTGTGTATTATATGATAATTGTAACTAATTGGGTTAGTGTAATTATGTTGTTGTAACGTTGATAAAAAGAAAAAGAATAAGGAAATAAGGGGAGAGGGAGTGAGAGAGAAAAAAACAGGGGAGATAAACATGAAAAAATTAAATCAAATCTTTATATATTTAAAAAAAATTATTAATGGGAGAGAATAGATAGAGAAAGACTAGGGAAGAAAGAGTGAGAGAGCAATGGAGAGAGAGTAATTGAGTAATAAATGGCATTTTACTCTTTTTTTTTTCAAAAAAATGCACTCAGGGCCAAATAAGTTTTCTTAATGTAATTTAACTCAAATAAGTCTAAATTTTTGTACTGACTTTCAAATTAATTACCCATTAATTCTTTTCCATAAAAATTGGGCCTTTGATCTAGATCTGGCCCAACTTAATCCAAAATTTCGGCCTCAGCCCACTCTAACCCAGTCTGTGAACCCAGCCAGATGAATCCTACTTACAGCAAACTGAGACGGACGTGCAGGGACGAGAGAGAGAGAGAGAGAGAGAGAGAATGTACCTGAAGAAGCCGTTTTGGAGCGATGGTCTGAACTCGAATTCGCAGACTCAGTCGGAATCACCGGTGGCAGAGCTGGTGAACGCGCTGGATAAGCAGAGACTCTACAGAGAGGTCACTCTCGCACTTCGAACTGGACTCAGAGACGCACGTGCCGAGTTCTCGTTTCTCCGAGTCCGTGGCCTTAAAAGTATCCTCAAGTTCCTCCGA
Source organism: Ilex asprella (assembly GCA_023539305.1). NCBI lineage: Eukaryota > Viridiplantae > Streptophyta > Magnoliopsida > Aquifoliales > Aquifoliaceae > Ilex > Ilex asprella. The sequence continues at coordinate 21,253,617 of CM042201.1, read as the reverse complement.
TCTGTTGCCGAATCGGACTCCACCATTAATCTCTTCTGCCATAGCCAATCCATCACTGACCTTCAAGGTTCCATTTCTCGCTGTTCATTTTCTATGGCCTAGGGTTAGTTCAATGCTAAAAGATATTTTATATATATATATATATATATATATATCGGCTGTATCACTGTCGCATTCTTTGTTTGATTGTTGATAGTGATGGAGGAAAATGATGTTTTGTTTTCCCTTTTTCTTCAGCATTGTTGTGGTTGCTGGGAAGATGAAATATACTGTATGAGCAGAAAGATTCTCTTTTGTGTGCAAGAAAAAGTAATTGAATTGAAATTAGAAAGATCTTGAGATTTATACGGATTTGGTTTCCGGAATCTGAAATTTTCTCCTTAAACCAGGTAGTTGTATTAGATTCAGTCCTGCTGGAATATTTCGGTTTTCATTCGCCTAGTAATTACAATACAAGTATGTGGCCTAGAGCTTATACATTTTCCTTTATTTTCTAATTGAAGGACTGTTGTTATGAATTGAGATTGCATATTCTCAATTTGAAAGCCAGTTCTATGATTTATGTTGAGTGTAAATGATAATTATATAATCTTACGCAATTGAAATTGGTAATTTACAACTCATTTCATGTGATATAATGGTTCGATTTCTGGAAAAATCTTAGTTTAACTTCGAAGTTGGATGGGGCTAATTGTTCTGGGATTTGATATGAACCAGTGATTCCAGTTCTGTTTGAGCACTCATTAAAAGAGTCAGAGGATCAGAGGGTAGCAGATCTGAATCATATATTCACTGTTGAACCCTTGAAGATAACTAGTCCTTCAACTGATTCTGAAGTTGCGCTTGCACTTCGAGTTTTGGAAGGATGTTGTTTGCTTCACAGAGGAAGCACAATTTTGGCCCATCAACACAAGGCAATTCCGGTAAATATGGCTTTGATTACTATGTCACTTACTTTCCAAATAGTAGTTTTTTGACTTGAAACGTATGATCCATTGAGAATGATTGTTGTCCTTTTGTGATAGGAATTGCGAAGTACAAGCTGAACATAAAGGGATTGTGTTTTGCTGCTTTTGTTTCATATCTCATCCCTTGGTGCATTTTAAAATAAATTAAAATTAATTGACTTGTTTCGCGATGCCAGATCAAGCTTTGTTTGACATACGCAGGTTTTAATGAATATTTTATCAACTCGAGGAGTACTTGAGCAAGGTGCTTGCTTAGATGCTTTAATCTCAATAATGCTAGATTCATCAGCCAATCAAATGGTATGCTATTCCTTATATACCTGCTTGTTTTACATACAATTAGAATCTGGTAGTATTTGTGTTATGCCTGCTTCTTCTTTTCTTTTTTTGAACCGAGTGTTACTTATGCCTACTAAGGTGTTTTATAGCAGGATGCTATCACTAGGTTTCATCACGCACAAAGTTTCACCAATACCCTCCCCCTATGTAACAAAACTTACGACTGCCCAGCCCCTTACTTCCTTTTGGACATCGTTGAACCAAGGCGGTCGCATCTGACAAACAGTAAAACAAGTATATCTCTTCCGCTATAAGGGAGAATTGAAAATCAGAGAGTTGCTATCTAGTGGTCTCTAGTTTCTTGCTTTCCACCATGATCTAACGCTAGCTTCCAATCACTCCCCCATATCTTCGCCATTCACTGAAAAGCCCATGTCTTGTAAGAATGTTAGCTGCTGCTTCTGCCGGGGATCTCAAGATAAATAGAAGATTCGTGGTTTAGAGAATTAGAGCAACAAATGAGTTAACGAGTACCTATTTTTTAGTAAATCTTCTTGAACCACACTTCGTATAGAGTGTTGAATAATGAAGTCTTGTCTATACATTCCATATATGTGTTCTTTTTTATGTGTATTGGCTAATGATGTACCAGGATTTTGAGGCATGCAATGGCATTGAGGAAGTAGCTATACTCATAAGGGATAAACAAGTTGATGAGAATCTAAGGTATTTTGGCATCAATTAGTTTGACTTCCATTTTGTACTGCATATTGCGTACCTTGGTGCCCCCCCCCCCCTTCTCTTCTTTCAAGATGATGAATCCACCCTGTTTAAAAAAGAAAAAGATGATCAATCCCCCAAATTTAGCTAGTGTCATCTTTGACATGATGTATGTTGATGTAAAACTTTGTCTTTATCTTCCTCTATGATCTTTTTGGAGTTTATTTGATGAGGTAAGCTTGTGAATATCAACTTCAAAGATCATGTAGCCTCTTCACCTTCGAATTACTGATGACGCAATGGTCGATATGAGTTTTTTCAAATGATACTGATTGGAAACTAATATATCATCTGATTAGGCTGAAATGTGGGGAGTTTTTGCTGCTGCTCATTGGACATGTGAATGGGAGAGAAAGGGCTCCCATGGCAACAATACATGAAGACGTCAGGCGGTTCCTGGGGGAAAAATCTGCCTCCTTGATTTGGGCTGCCAGTCAATTTGGCTCAACCCTTGATCCAGAGCAAAGACTGACTGCTCTGCATATTCAAGCACGCAGAGTTCTTGAGTCACTCGATCTTTACTGAATACAAGCATATGAAAATGGTTTCAGCTCTGCCGTTTCTCAGGCAGTCCCCAATATTCTCCAGAATACAAACAGGCAATGCCTCATCTAGCTTTACTAGGTCCTTTTCTAGTGTAGATTGAATAGGGTGATTGTGTAATTGTTTGATTGGACAACTATGACTAGGAGCAGCAAAAATTTATGCTAATTTTGTTCCAGTCTCATATGGATTGTTAAGTCATCCAAAATGTCATATATCTCTTGTGCTCGCTTGTGAGATCTGTCACATGCTACAAAGATATGAATTTCATCCGTGTCTTCAATCCAACTGCATCCAGGATTTTTGCGCATCTGTTTATCCTTAATCATCTGTCTTGTTCTAGCTAGATCGCACCACCTGCCTGCTGAAGCATATAGATTTGCCAGCATGACGTAATTTCCTGTGTTATCTGATTCCAATTCTATGAGCATGTTTGCTGCTATTTCTCCTAATTCAACCTCACCGTGGATAACACAGCCTCCAAGCAAGGCACCCCAAATCACTGAATCAGGCTCCACAGGCATATTCTGAACAACATTGTATGCTTCATTTAGCTGGCCTGCACGGCTTAGGAGGTCAACCATACATGTGTAGTGTTTCAACGTAGGGTTCACGTCATAGTACCCCATCAAATTGAAGAACTGTTGTCCTGTGTCAACCGCTCCTGCATGAACACACGAAGAAAGAACCGACAGGAAAGTCACGTTATCTGGTCGAAAACCATCAATCAACATTTCACGAAAGAATGTGATTCCTTCATAACCATGTCCATGCATGGCATAAGCAGTAAGCATTGCATTTTGGGTCACCAAACTAAGGCTTGTGATCCTATCATAAGCCACGCGAGCATGCTTTATACTTCCACATTTTGCATACATGTCCACAAGGGCTGCTCCAATATAGGCATCTGATTCATACCCAAGTCTGATTGAATGTGCATGAAGCTGCTTCCCTCGCTCAATTGTCGCCAACCTTGAGCAGGCAGGTAAAACTATTCCAACTGTGTAGATATCAGGCCTCAAATTTGAGGTCTGCATCTCAGAAAACAATTGCAGAGCTGTCTCATGGTGGTCATTTTCCACATGACCCGCAATAATTCCATTCCATGTGTATACATTCGGTTCAAATCCATCTTCTTTCATTTCCTGGAGAATACTCTTAGCATTTTCAATCTCATTGCAGCGGGCATAGCCGGAGATCAACGCGTTCCATGTTGCTATATCCCTTTGATTTACTTCATCGAAAGCCATCTGAGCAGCCTTCAGTTCCTGGCATTTACAGTATAACTCTACCAATGCTCCACCCACAAATGTATTGGATTGCAGACATCTAACAATCGCCTGGGCATGTATCTCCTTTCCTCGTCTTAAGAACTCCATATCAGCACAAGCAGCAAGGGCACTCCCAAGAGTATAAGAATCGGGTTCAACCCCTTTTTCCATTACTAAATCTCGAAACATGCTCAGGGCTTCATCGAACATGAAGTTATCCACATACCCCGAAATCATTGAGTTCCACGAAATTATATCCTTCTTCATTCCCACCAGTTCCATCTGATCAAATAGCTCCTTCGCCTTGGAAATTTCCCTATTCTCACAATATCCAACGATCATGGTATTATAAGATACTTCATTTTTTACTGAAAATTTTGAGAAGATCTTGGTGGCACTAACCATATCAGCACACCTCCTATAAATATCAACCAATCCATTCAAAACAAAAGGGTTAGACATAAATCCATGTCTAACTATATAACCATGGATTTCTTTCCCTAGGCTTAGCTTTTCCAATCTAGCACAAGCAGGAAGAACGCTTGCTAGCGTTCGTGCATTTGGTTCAAACCCTGTAGCTTGCATTCTATATAGCATCTCAAATGCTTCTTCATCATACCCGTTTTGGGAAAAACCACCAATTACAGCACTCCACGAAACAAGATTGGGTGTTAATTTATCCTCCAACGACATTTTCTTCAGAAACTCTAATGCCTCATAAACCATACCATTGGCAGCACATGCTGTAGCTATGGAATTCCAAGAAACACAATCTCTCTCAGGCATTGTATTCAGAACCTTCTTAGCATTATCCAAGCTTCCACATTTACCATACATGTCTATCAAAGCATTCGCCACATAAATATTCCACATAAACCCATTCTTTATCACAATCCCATGAAACTGCCTTCCCAACTCAACCCCACCAAAACCACGACAAACCTTCAACACTAATGGAAACACGAAGAACTCCAACTCAACATCCTCAAACTGCAATTCTTGAAAGAATGAAAACGCTTCCTCCAAAAAACCATTATCAACATATACACCAATGATGGCCGTCCACGAATATAAGTTTTTCACAGGCATTTTATCAAACAACAGAGCTGCGTCACTAAAACATCCACGTTTACCATACATTTGAAGTAACTTGGTGTCAACAAACTCATGCCCGTGAAATCCATTTTTGACGGCGTGAGCATGGACTTGTTTACCTACATATACGCATTTACAGGACTCAAGGATTGAAGCGTAAGTGCTCGAATTTACAGGGCCGTCAAGAATATAATGCTGGGTGTGGAGAGAATGAGATTTGTGTTGTTCTTGTGTAAGTTTTGGTTTTTGGAAGGAGAGGCTAGAGGCCTTGGACCCATGGGACGGTAGTGGCAGTGTTAGTGGTGGTGGCTGAGCTATGGCTTCGAACAGCGTGGCCATTTGGGCTCATTGAAAGAACACAATAGCAAAGTCGGAGAAGTGAAGGAAATATCCTTCTCTCTCTCTCTCTCTCGACTATGCCAAAAACAAAAAAATAAATAAAAACCAAAACGAACGTGACGTAATATAAGAAGACGCTATTCAAAATAGGAAATATAGATTAACAGTCTTAAATTCAAAATTTGATAATTCTTTTAAAATTAAATTATAAGAGATTCATTTCTCATAAATTTTTTAATTCTGACATGAATGATTTGTCTTTTACAGAACTGAAAAAAAGATTAATTAAAATACACATAAATTAATTCAAATATTTCTGACCGTAATACTAAAAAATAAAAAATGTTAGACCGACTAAAATATGGAACCATTGATAATGATTGTACTTACCATAAAATTTGATATCGCCAAAGTATTTAGGGTTTGTTTGGTATATTTTTTTGAGAGAAGTTTGGATTAAATTGTCCAAACCCTTCCAAACTCAAAGATGGAATTCAAAGATGAGTTTGAGGGGATTAATGTTGTTCATACCCATGTTTGTTATGCGCGGGAATATATGACTATTATGATATATATTTGTATACAAACGACTATTTTGTCTCTTAACAAATTTAATTCAAACATAAGTATGGATATTTCTAGGTATAAATATCATTTGAATGTGAAATCCCCAAACCCACATACGAACTCCCCCATAGGTTTCATGACCGGACTGAATTTCAAATCTTAGACTAAATACATACTTACCAAACATGGATTTAAGAAAGTTTAGCCCCCAACCCATATTCTAAAACCCCCCAAACCCACATGCCAAACAACCCCTTAGTTGTGGACACATTAATCCCATTTGGCTTATTTGTAATTATTGATTTGTAAAAGTGATAAAATATGATAATAAGATAAAAATCTATACATGCCACAGTTAGATAGTTACAAAAATTATTTTTCCACATCAAAATCGATCCTTCAAAATATCGTAATGGACATTGTCTCATGATTTTTAGTCCATTAAAATTGACTAATGCATAGATGCTGCCATTCAACCCAGAAATGAGCTTCAGACAATGAGTGCGATGTTAGATTTAAGAGTGACAATTATAAATACGTCAATTAAAACTAATGATTCTCAATACGATTTGTCAATCCTATACAAAATCGTCCTGAAACAACCAAATGTGAGTATAACCTCCACATGTTCGAACTAACTACTGACAAGCTAAATCAAATAGATGGATGAACATTCAGTATACACCACAACAGATGATGGTGAATCAATTAAAATTTGACAATCCACATGACCCATTATCAATCTCAAATGGAATCAAGCTTATAAAGAAAGTCATCTGGTCTAAACTGTGATCTGAACATAACATTTGAGTGTAATTTCCAAGCTCTTCTATTAATAAAATCCAAGCAGTCTTGCAATACACACTTGTCTTGTGAGCAACATCACATAAATTAAGCACAACATTTGTCATTCTACAGGCACCACCTTGCAACACAACAACAGGCACAAAATATCTTTTCTGGGAAAAAAATAGGGAAGCGGAACATATCTGTATGTACACCGTCCCTGATATGATCCAAGACGTCATATGGAGACCTAAGCCCAACTGAATATCAACCAATGCCGGAAGAAAAAATGGTGCCATTGCTGAACTTGGTGCCAGAAAGCTCTCAATGGATGCTTTGCACATTTCTGGAGCTAACAGAAAAATAGGTACAGTTTCCAAACAGAAGCACGGGGTTCATTGCTAATCAAGCGCAATATTATTGGTCTTCCAAGTTATTCATTTAGCTTACAAACATCGATGAACTTCTGTACTGCGTTGTGATATTGGGTTCCCTGCACCAGTATAATGCACAGAAAACACGTTAGCAGAGTTTTGTAGCTACTCATATGCTCTGAATCACCATAACAAGCAGTTTTTGATGAGTTTTGAACTGACTATTTAGCAGTCATGAATCCTAATGGGAACACTTATCTGATGTGGGCCTCTAATCCAAGCTCTACAAGTCTATTCTTGTGAGCTACAAATGGGACTACACCCCCATTGTGTCATGCGAGGGAACACAGCGTACCCAATAACAAAGCAGGAGATAAACCCTCACCAGAAAAAGAGAGGGTTTGGACATTGGATTCGTCTCATTAAATAAAAGTGTTAATTCACATGAGTTATATGTTATGAGATTTGGATAACATACTCGCTCACTCTGTACTCCCACAACTAAGGTCCACAATTTACCAGATGGTTGTCTTGACAAGTCAAAGTTGAGTGGAGGCAGCACTTCAATGAAGGATAAAGCACACCCTGTTCAGGAGGCCAGACCACAGAGAATGATGTAAAAATGGCACTAGGTTTTTCCTTGCACTACAGTCCATCAGTGCATTGGCAACCCTGTCAACCACTGCAGCCATGTCAGCATAGCGAACTGCTGCATATGACATAGAAAGGCCCATCAACAGTCAGGTACTCAGGTGAGAGGCTGCCCGTGACGCCAACACGAATGCATCTCTTTGCCATCAAACCAAGCCTCAAATTAGTTCTCCGCTCCTTTTATTTTGCTTAGTAGGGGGTTAGAGGAGAAGAAAGAAAAAAAAAAGGCCCAAATGGAAACACTGTTTAAGCCCCTGGAACTCTGCTTCAAATCATGTAGCCACCAAGGTGTTTGAACTTGAAATATGCTTATGATGTGCCAATGCAACATAGAAATTTTGTCATGTCAAGCAGTGATGGATCTTTTTATAATAGTGCAAAAAGAGATAACTACAGAAATCTTCTCTATTGTCATGCACTGAAACTATTATGTCAGTATCCCAAAGGACGGGCTTGCTCAAAAGCTGGGTTTAATGATTGGAGTTTGATAGTGTACGGTTGACAATATAATTCTTTCAGGATTTTTTTTTGTGTGTTCGTGCTTTTTTTTTTGTTTGGGGGGGGGGGGAGAGAGAGAGAGGGGTATGGAAAATATTGAGCAAGAAATTGGTTTCCTGAGCACTACCTCCCAATAAAGTTGGTTGCAATCCATGCACTGCCAAAACTGTAAATTCTTGTCAAACAAACAATTGGGAATCACTTGGAATCCCTTGGCAGCTTCAACTGCCTCTTCAGTTGTAAGCGGTTTTTGAATGAACCTCCCATTGCATTTGGTACACCTTGACATTAACTGATCCTCTCTAATTTTCAACTGGAAAGTTTCAATTACCTGCAACATCTCTAGAATTTCAGCTTCCACAATACCATAGGACCAGTCACATTGAGAAGACAAGATGGCACATCAGTTACACAGGTGTATCATAACTTAGGGTAAGCATAACCTCTGGAACAGACTATTAAGGGGCACAGATCCTAATGTTAAGACGGCAAACAATCAATGATGTCAGACCATGGAAATCTTCTATGCACAACATTAGTTGGTAGTCAAATAATAAAATATCGACAACTTCCAATTTTACTTCTTTCTTGTTTCCAAACTGTCAGTCTCATTTATTAAACTATAGAATAAATACCTCAAGAAGTTGTTCATTTTTTAGAAGACTCTTCACCCTGTATATTTGGTTTTTCATCAGATAGTCATGTCTCAAAAGCTTGGCATCTCGAGTCAAGAGCACCCTCTTCTCTTTGTTTGCTTGATGTATCAAGTCCCTAGAGACAATAGGAAAAATATTTACCCACTAAAGAAGTTACATATATCACAGCACATATGTACCAAACAACATATTTCTTACTTTAAGATCACATTTGCATGAAAAAAAAACATTTATAAGCATAACACCTGGTTTCAGGTTTCCTGGAATGTGGAACGGCAGCATCTACCCCAACACAACGTAAATGTTTCGCCAAGCCTTCCACCTGAGAGAATGTTTCTTTAGCCTTGCACAAAGCATAAGCAAAACAATTTAAGCTTAAATTGAATTGATGTGTAAAGTACAGAATGCCATTTTTTCATACAAAATATTATGGACAAAGGAAGAAGATTGTACATCATAGAACTAAACTCTGCAAAACCTAAGCCCTAAAAGGTACAAATTTAACTGAGGTAACAGGACCACTTACCATCACATCACAAAGAAACTTAGGGCATCCATCATCACCCAAGGACAAATCCCATGGTGGGGGACCTTGAAAATCATCAACATTTTCTATTCGTCTTTCTTTGCATATCAAGCCTGCAGAGGACTGTTTTTTCCCTTTCTTTTTGGAGGTTTTAGGCTTTCTGTCAGATTCTTTTAACAGTATTCTTTCACCATATTTTCTAACGATCTGCAAGAGTGTGTCATCCATGGGCACAGTGCATGACATCCTGGAATCTACTCCCTCTACAGTACGTGTGTTTTGAGGAAATTCAGGAGGGACGGCGCGGACCAACTCTAAAGCGTCAAGATCCAAATTTGAAGAATTTATCTTTATGATATTGCCAAAAGAATGCCCTGCCATGCAATCAAGAAAATTTCAGTTGGTGACTGAAATATGGTAAGGACCAGGTAAGCAATAGATAGCAAGCCATTTTGTTTTAACTTTATGATTAAATATGTTCTGTATAACAAAGATGTTCCAAGTTTTCTGTTTCACAGTTTTCATTGATCTCATGGCAGCCATGGCTGCAAAAACAAGAGTGCAAGGTCGATATTACAATAGGAAAATGCTATTTGGCCCTAATTTGAAGACCTAATTATAGTTGTTGAATTAAAAGTGCCTCCACCTAACATTGAAACTCACAACTAATCCAATCGATGCATTGAATTAAATCCCTTAATTCGGTCCGTATTGTGCAATATTTGAACAGGAAAAGAGAATTTTTGAGCCACTCATTATTGTTTAAAATATAACACATGCAATTAGGACAAGAGTTTGAGGATGGTGGTGGTGTTGGTGAGTGGGGGTTTGTGGGGGGGGGGGGGAGAAGGAGAATATCACATTAATCAAAAGGTAAAATAATGAACTTGATCTGCTAACTTCTACAATATTAAATTTATGAGCTTCATTACATAATTTAACAAGTGACATGTCGTCCACAAAAGTAGTCAAAAGCTTAGTTCTCGATTACTGTTCGCATGCTGAAATGCCAATGATGAGAACTAAGCCATGTGATCTCTTTTGATATGACTCAATGAATAGATTCAAAGTTCTTGAAAGTGTAGCCTGCACCAATCTAACAAGTTTAAAGTATCAAGCATCACAAACCTTCTTTGGCAACCTTGACCTGGAAGAAATTAAATATCTCAAGCAAACAGTGTGCATCAGCAGCTGCATATGCCTTCTGCTCTTCTGTAAGAGGACGACATGACCAATCACTGCATTGAAGTTCCTAGAAGAATGTACATTGTAATTTATAGCAGCAAGATTATTGAATCATAAATTAATGTCATGGAATGAAACAGAATTCAAGAACATGGTTTGGCAAGATAAGGACTGAAACTCCTCTTCAACACTTCAAATAGACAAAATGTGGGTGTTAAAGTATAAAACCTTGGAAAGCGAGAAACCCAATATTTCCTCACAGATAGTTGCCAAGCTCTTGGTTTCCTTTGGCATCTTTCTTCCGGGTTGCTTGTGTTGAAGATAATGGTATATGCTTGTAATATCAAAATAGGGTTCCACCTATTCTCCAACAATTAGAAATGCATCACCATTTTTATCACTTAAAAGCAAATACATCAAATAATTCTCCCTCACATACTAATCCATCACATTAAACTGCAGTGTGAAAATCTTAAGTGTTCTATTAAACTCATTAATTCAGTTTCACTGTTAAAGTCAGCCAAATTAATTCTTTCTATGCTTCCAATTGTCCGTTACAGATCAATTTACTTAACTACTTGAACGAATGCTAAATAATCAGAAGTTTTACATAAGCTAAAGAACTCAAAAACCTTCTTGGGTAATCAATCCAATGCCCATCTACGTCTTCAACAAATGTACATGAGCAAATGAATGGATGGTACTGGAAGTTAAATTTAATCAAAATTATACTGCAGAAATTAGTAACTCCAGGTGATCCTTGACGGCTAAATTCACACCTCAGGGAATAAATTCAATGGTGTGAATCCCTAAATTGACTTCGAAATTTGTCTGATTTCCCCATTTTAATATTCAAAACTTCGTTTGATTTTCGTTTCCTACATTTTGTCAGCAACCAAACAGAAAATAACATACCCTATCAAATCCAGGATCGCAGCCTTGAGAGCAGAAAGTAGAAGACAAGTAAACCAAATCTTGTTTAAACCTAAACCCTAATTTGAGAATATGAGGCGACACAAACACGTCCTTCAATAGCTCGAAGATTGAAGACAAATGAATTGTCGAGAGGTCAAGTAGGAAGACCAAAGACTGGTTTTGCTGGGCAGTAGAATCGCCGTTGCCGACGAGTCGGCAAGCGATTTGGAGGAGAGAGACGGTGGGGAAAGTGTCTTGATGGGTGCGAATTGGTTTCCATTCGGCGTCGAGTCCGATGACGGATGAGCGAGTCAGAGCCCAGCTCAGGTGAGTGAACTCGGGCGAGTCGGTGGCGGATACGAAGTGAATGGTGACTGACTTTTGATCTGTGTATTCCATTAGTAAAATGTAATGAAACCGCCTGATTTTTTTGTGTATCTGTCGGTTGTTGCAAGAATTACTCTTCCCGAAAGGATTTTTGGTCTTTTTCTATGCAAATGTGCTCAATAAATTTTTATTAATATCTTTTTACTCAAATGTATGATATAAAATATTAGTTATTGTATGTGTCTGAAGGCACAGTGTAATAAAAATTAATAAATAATAAATATATTTGTATTCATATCTAAAATTAAATTACAAATATAAAAAAGAGATAAATGAATTTAAACATCGATTTATAGTGAAAGTGAGAGGTGGTGGGCCACAGTGGTGATTATAGAAGACGGTGATGGTTGTGGTGGGTGACAATAACTGTGGTGACGATGATGATAGAAGCAACAATGATGATGGGTAGTGACGAGGTGGCAATGGGGGCAGCGGAGGTGGCGGCAATGGGGTTGGTGGCGGTGGTGGTAGGGTGGAGATGGAGGTGGCAGTGGTGGGGTGGTGGTTACGGCGATGGTGGTGGTAGTAGAGGTAGTGGTAGGATGATTTCAAATAATAATTTTTTTTTTAAGTACTTATGAGAAATAATTTTTAGAAGTATTTTTAAAAAATCACTCTAAACACATTCTTAAGAGTTTATTTTTTCTTTTAAATTTAAAGTGTTAATATCAACCGTTAGATTAATTTAAAAATAAAATTTAAAGCGATCTCAATCGCGAATAACAAAAATCATTTTGTTTGTCTTTTGAGATTTGAATTGTAAGTTACTTTATTATATATATGATATATTTTAATAAATATATTCAACAATTTCAAATAGGCTTATTCAATAACTATCAACATCTTTTTCAAAACTATTTATATTACATCGTACCTTTAAACACAAATTACACCTAATAAATCTATATTTGAATCTCGCTTTCCTTTTTCTTCCTAAAATATTAGGAAAATGTTATTTAGACCTAACTTGAGGACGAATCTAATGATATACATTTAGTTGTAGGTTCCATCTAACATTAGAACTCACAACAAATTCAATAATTATATTAAAATCGCATCATTAGATCATCAGATTATATCCCCAAATGAGGTATTTAAATTTATAGCATTCATCAAAATGTTATGGTCCGGCCCTCGGCTATCATATATGGAGGTGTATAAGGCTAGGCCATTTTGGCCTTGGGCCGATCACGGGCCTTGTTTGTATTCCAAGTAAGTAAAAACACCCTAGAGCCTTCAGACCTTGGGCTGGTAATGGGCCTTGTTTGGTGTCCCAAGTACGTAGTTAACACCAGGCCCTTAGCACGTCAAAAAGAACCATAGGGACCTCAATATGTTTTGTAATCACGTGTAGTAAAGTTTATATATTATTGGTGTATAGTTATACTCTGAAAGATTTAAGAGTTTTTATTTTATGATTAAAAAAAAAAAGATTTCTTATACTACACTCTCAATACATTAAAAGTGTTAAAATGTGATTATTTCATTAGTTTTTGTTATTCATTACATCGACGTCAATGATGTAATTTTTCACAAAAATAAGTGACAAAAGGGATAAATTGTAATACTTTTTTATGATACCCAGAAAGAGCTACAACCAAATATTAGGTCAGAATTTGAACTAGGATCAGGAGGTCAGACAAGACGTACAGAGCTTAGAAGGCCAAAACCAGAGCTCCCCTAAGATTAGGTAATAACGAAAATAATAAGAGAATAGTTAGATGACAACAAACGCCCCAGAAGTAATAGAAAACAAGAGTCAAGGCATAAAACTCTCAATTAACCAAAATCTAATCCTAAGATCAAGGAAGATGCTACGCATGAAAGACAAGGATTTCGACAAATATCTAACTAAATAAGAAACAGTTATATAAAAATATTATATGACACCTCCATTGTAGGAGAGAACCCTAATCACCCTAAGAGGGTATTGTAAAACATTTAAGCCATGAATAAAAGAAAAATGAGCAAGAGTATTCATCAAAGAGTGAACTAGCGAAACTCTATAGCCGATGAACCACTATACTTTTCATATGCAAATCTCTCAAATCCCCTAAATACTTCATCCCATTCATCACGAGTCTTGCCGCTCAGGTACACCTTTGATCTCTTTCACGCATTCTGCTCATCCCTGTTAATTTACACCATCACTTTTAATATGTTGAGGGTATAATTTAGAAAATCTAATCTTCCAAAATTTAAAATAAATCTTTAAAAATCTTGTAGGGTACAAAGTAGATTTAGATATAAAGAAGATTTGGGTCAACTCTACCACTAGAATGAGCCCAAGCCCATGAATAACAACCACGTGTCACATGATGCGTTGGCGCCAAATTTACAGTTCCCGCGAAACCAAATTTTCGCGCGAAAGCAATTCGTTCGCGGCTCTCTTTTGGCAACAAAGCCGTACGAGCTTCGTTCCTCTTCCTCTAAACTATCTCTCCATTTTATCTTTCTCTCCAAAACCCATCTCTCTCTCTCGCGTTGTAACAATGGTGTCCCCCACAACTGTGGGGCGCCGACGCAGAACTCAGGCCACAAAGCCTCCGTGCTTGAGAAATCAGTCGGAGAAGAGCTCAAAATCAAACGGAGAGTACAGCGATTTGTGCTGTGAAGAGTGTGGGTCAGGTGACCTCGCAGCTGAGCTTCTGCTTTGTGACAAGTGTGACCGTGGGTTTCACTTATTTTGCCTCAGACCCATCCTTGCGTCTGTGCCCAGGGGCTCATGGTTCTGTCCCTCTTGCTCTAATCACAAGAAACTCAAAAGTACGTTCATGGGTTTTCGAAATATTTATCTTCCACATTGGTTTTACAATTTGTAATCTTCCATGGTAGATTGTTGCAAAGAGACTTGGAATTTGCTAATTTGGTATTTGAAGTTTGTCAATTTTGACTAGCTTTTTTCATGTATAGTTTATGAATTCAGTCCTTCAAATCTCATTTTTTTCTCTGGGTTCGGTTCATTGGTTCCATCAATTCATCAATGAACTCAATTCGTGGTACTCAAATCAGAAACCCAACAGAAAAAAATAGCCATTTTACCTGTTACGAGGCTATCAGATTTGATCTATAAAATTAATGCCTGTTCTTTATTGTGCAGGCTTTCCTCTGGTTCAAACCAAAATAGTTGATTTTTTCCGCATTCAAAGGTCTTCACAATCAGTAGAAAAGCTTAGTCAAGGTATAGGGGGTCTGAATGTTCCAATGTGTCTTTCTATATTTTGTCAATGAAATTGATTGTGGCTCTCTCGTTTCTGTGAATTATGCTAGATAATCGGAAGAAACGAAGGCGAGCAAGTAGTGTAGTAAGGTCAAAGAAGAGGAGGAAGTTATTGCCTTTCAACCCAAGTGAGGATACTACAAGGCGATTACAACAAATGGCTTCACTGGCCACTGCTTTAACAGCAACTGGGACAGTGTTTAGCAACGAGCTTACTTACATACCTGACATGGCTCCTAGGTCAGCTAACTGTGCTGCACTTGAGCAGGGAGGAATGCAGGTATTGCAGAATGTCAAACTCTCAAACATATGTCAAGTAAAATTGCACATCAGAATGAATCAAAACTAATGTGAATTGTCTTATTTATCCTGTGGTGTTGCTCGAATATAAAAGACAATTTAGAAATCAATGCTATTATGCAAATTGCTGCAGTGATGAGTCGGTACATTTTTTGTATCCTTCTATTAAAGGTTGGGCCATGTGAAGCTCTTGTGCATGATTTGAACATTGCAAAGTGTGATCACCATATGGCCTATTGGTGTACATTAGCTGGATTTAGCATTTAATATTCCATACATTTCCACCTGCTTATGTGTTGCATATTGCATTACACAGGACATGATGTCCGATTGTTGAACAGTATGAGTCTCAATTCATATTGTAGTATTACCCAATTTTTATTTACCTTAATTGATACACTTTGATGAAATTTTGACAAAACCATACTTCAGGTCTTATCTAAAGAAGATACCGAAACCTTAAATTTGTGCAAGACTATGATGGAGACTGGGAAATGGCCACCCCTTACGGTTGTTTTTGATCCCACAGAAGGGTGAGTGTAGCTCTTAGCATTCATACTTCCTCCACTGTTGACAATTTGTTGCTTACTTTTTGAGCCTTAGTTCAATTGCTTTATTGATTTCAACAGATTCACTGTAGAGGCGGATAGATCCATAAGAGATTTAACAATAATCACAGAGTATGTTGGTGATGTTGATTACTTGAGTAATCGTGAAAATGATGACGGAGATAGCATGATGACACTTATTTCTGCTGCTGATCCATCCAAAAGCCTTGTCATTTGTCCCGACAAACGTAGTAACATTGCTCGTTTCATCAATGGCATCAATAATCACACCCTGTAAGTTCTTCCCCCCTTCAAAATCCTTGTTTCTCCCTTAGTTTTTTATCTAGTCAATGCTTTATGAATGATGCTCTCTTGCCTAATAATTAAGTGGATCTTAATATATCAAGCTAGATGTCCAAATACTTCTTTTAGCCGTGTGAAATATTGAGCATGAACGATTATGTAAATGTGCTGCCCTCCATAAAAACTATCTGAGTTGAATGGTTATGACTCCATAGTTGATTGTCAAATGATCAATTTGTCCTAGTGCTTTATTTTGAGTTTGAAATTGCTTTAGTGCCATTTGATGATGTACACTTTCTTCTTATGCAGGGATGGGAAAAAGAAGCAGAATGTGAAATGTGTGAGATTTGATGTCAATGGTGAGTGTCGGGTTTTATTGATTGCAAGCAGAGACATACGCAAGGGAGAGAGATTGTATTACGATTATAATGGATATGAGCATGAATATCCAACAGAGCACTTTGTCTAACCTTCAAGCGATTGATCCCCATAAATGAAATAAGACTAATGGCCAGCTGAAATGCTAACTTAAATTTCCTTTCATTCTCATGTATCTCAAGTTCATAGAAAGTGTACAAGCATATCTATTTATTGAAGTGAAAGGAATTAGAAGTGTTCCTGTCTTTTTTGTCTTCTGTAATGGTTGAGTTCTCCCTTTAATTGATGATTGCTGGTATAGTCTCTTTACAAAGCTGGTCAGAATTACACTTAGTCTGGTTTTTGGTTTGGGATTCATGACTTGTTATTGTTCAAACACCTATTTTTCAGTTTCTTCAAATCCATGTTCCAAATATAGCTCAACTGTGTTTCTCTTTCTATGTAATACACATACAGTAATCTACCTGTACCAACCATAGCCAATTGTCCATTGCCATTACTATTGCCACCCCACCCAACCTCTACAGTTACCGTAACTCCCTTCTGTTTCTCATAGCCCTTCTCTAAATGCTTCCAAATAGGGGTGCCAATGGTCAGGTTATTCACCGGTTTTGTTACTCGGTTCAAAAAAATAGGTCTGAAGTTTGATAGTTAGTTTGTTCTAGCCCAATATTCTTAAAAAAAGGATTTGAGTTTGCCCTCAAACCCATTATCTGGCCTGAAACTCTGTCCAAGAGCCCACCCGTCAAGCCTAGCCCACTCACCCTTTCTTTTAAAAAAAGTTATATTTTTAGACAATTAAATTTTAAATTTTGAAATAAGTTTACAAATATCGAAATTTGAAGTTTTAAAAATTTAGATATTATAAATACTGTATTATTTTATTTTTTATGTATTAAGTATATAAGTTTTAAATGGTAGAGTAATACAAACGACAGATAAGTTAGTAGGTGTCAACCTAATTGAGATTATTCATTTTATTGTATGTAGTTCATTATTTTATTTTTATTCATTTTGACTTTATTTTTGATTTAAAAATATAATTTACACAAATATTAAGTTATAAAAATATTCATTATTTTTAAATAAAAATGTATATAAAAAAACCCACAAGCATACTCACTCAACAAGCCCGTCCAACAGGCTTATGAGTTGGACAACGAGTAGCCTACCCCTATCCAAAACCTAGCCCGGCCAATGGACACCCTTACTACCAAAGTTGGTAGGCTCGTCTTACTTAGTTGGAGGTTGACTGCACATAGTAGTTGTATATTAGCCATATTTAATACCAACACTTAATTTCAAAAAAAAAATAATTTTTTTAAAAAAATAAATTTTTTTAAAAAATAAATTCCAACACTTAAGTCTATGTACAAATTGTTTCTTCAATTAAACTTCATATTCTGCAGAATTTTTGATATTTTTAATCAATACAAAGAGTTTAAATCCTTACTTGGGCCGGATCCTCCATCAACCCAACCTACTTTGTTTCAGCTTCTGGCTTTATTGGCTGTCACGGTATTTATGCATTCTCAGATTGGTGCCCAATGTGATTCTGCCCAATTGCTCACACCCCAAGCCCACAGACCTTGGTGTAGCACTGGTAGTGCTTCTGTTTGCTTCAACTTTTAGTGCTTTCATCCCAACAAGGCCAACTTCTCAATGGAGCAGAGGTAGTATTCAACATTCATCGTTTCTGGTGTAGTTGAGCCCCATTCAACCACAGCCCAAAACTTTTTCATCCAAGTTATGGTGTGAGGCCACAGTCCATTTCATAGGAATGTAATTTGGGTGGGTCAATTCGAATTTAACTCGAGTCTAACTTGAAAAAAAAATAAGAATTATGTTAGAATTTTTAATATTTGAGTTGGGTTTAGGAAAAAAATTTTCAACCCAAATTAAATTTGAGCAAGCATCAGGTTGTTGGGTTCAACCTGAATATACATAAATATATTTAATTAGGGTTAGTATTTATCTTCACTATTTAAAGTTCATATTTTCACTTCACTTCAAGTTTTCACCCCTACGCCTCCATCACTCTTTGATCCTTCTCTCACTCGTCACTCATCTCTCTCTCAATCGTCACTTGTCTGAGTCTCAGCCTCCCTCTCTCACTCGTTACTCCTCCTCCTCCTCTCATTTTCTCTCTCTTCATCTGCTCCTCGTCCTTCATCTTAGATCACTTGAAAAAATCAACCCTAGTTAAATAACTCGAATTTAAACCGATCTCGACCGAATTAAACTTGGACAGTACTCGAGTTGAGGTAAGGATAAAGTTAGGGTTAAGATTGAAGATTATATATCTAGATTGGACTAGGATTGACCTCCTAACCCACCCAACTTACACGTGTTACACATCTACCATTCTTTGAACAACTAACCATTCCAAGCACCACTATCTGAGCATAATCACACATCTTGACCAAAACCCTAGACTCTGGGTGGACAAAACTTGTGATTAGGACAAAAAATAGTGATAATTGTCTCCAAATCACACAAATTGAATAAAGAAAAACAGAACTCGAATTTGAAATCTGGAGCTACCAAGTGTTTCTCTGTCCCCCCCCCCCCCTCTCC
>CM042201.1:21184749-21221578 GCA_023539305.1 Ilex asprella | reverse complement strand
TATTATATAATTTCAAATGAAAGTATTAAATGCATGAAAAATAGGAGAAGAATTCAAATTAAATAAAAGAACAAAGAAAAAATGGGATGGGAGTCAAAGTTGTTTTTAAAAATAAAAAAATAACATAATAAAATATAAAGAATTTAGTTTGAGTTATGTACAATATTTTAACTTTTATTCTCAATTTTTATCAAAAAGAGACTATCTATTTTAGAATATTCTATAAAATAAAGACCATTATTGAGCATATAATGAGAATGAGATTCTCTCATTTACATACTTGAACGTGACTTACTATTAAATAAAATCGAAAAGGAGTATATAAAGGAGAAAATTCAGATCCTAAATAAAATGATAAAAACATATATATATATATATATTATATTAAGTGCGTTATTCACTTATATATAATAAATCTCACTTAAATTTAGTTATCGAACTTCACCTCTGACATCTTTATAGAGTCAGACATTTTTATATTTTATAAGACATATTTTAAACTTGTTCGATTTATGATTGTCCGTATTCAAATTTGAGAAAATTAATCAACGTAAATTTGAACACTTTGTAACAAACAAATTGATAAATAATAATAAACCACTAAAAAGAAAATTAAATAGATTTGGGGGGTCGGTGATTAGACCAAATTAGGCTCGCCCAACGCTCCATTTACGCAGTACAAAACAGACCTCCGCAACACATACATACTACTACTGCTCTCGAAATCTCGTTTCTCGGGCCATCCGTTCACGAATATCAAGGAATTTCTGCTTTTCTCCTTTCCAGTTTCATCCCTCTTCTTTCCATAAATTATTGTTTCCTTCTCATTTTTTAATGGTGGTCAGTCCTCTTCTTTGCTCCCTCTAGAGAGAGATAGGAGAGAGAGAGAGACAGTGGCGTTCGTGTTCGATGTTGTCATGGACCCATCGATTCATTTCTCCTTCAGAATCCATTCAATCTCGTAAAATCATACATACCCATGTGAGTTCGTCACCACTCGTATGATATGCTATCATTTTTTTGCAATGAATATGTTTTGTTATTTGTTGGATGAATTGGGTAATATGTGCCTTTTCCCTTCGAATTGATTTAATTTCTCTAAATGTAATCGATTTGGTCTCTATCCAGTTAATGGATGTTCATTGCTTTGAACTAAGGGGTGTTGGGTTCTTTCTAATTTTTGAGAAAAACTAGGGTTCACATGTCTATGCTTTATGTATTATATTTATATAATTTTATGCAGACTTGTTTATGAATTTATGTTGTACTGAAGACCAGGTTCAATGGGTGTGGATTGGGATCCATGCTGGATCTATTGTTTTTGTTTTGATCTTATCACTACAATTGTTTGTTTTGTGTAGTTATTGTTAAATATTTGCTGTTTTACTGATCTTGGTATGTGCGTTTCTCATTTTCTTATTATTTATTATTATTTTAGGTTTTATGCTGGAGGGCATTTAGCACATTGCCTAAGGCTTAAAAAGTTGGTTTATTGATGTGGGTTTTATGGTTGAACTCAAGAAATCATGGGTAGCTCTGGTGACGATGACAAAGAATATAGGTTCTTTGATGCCTGCGAGAACATTGCACCAGTGTCCGATTCGGGTTCTGATTACGTGGATTGTCCTGATTCTAGCTCTGGGATTGATAATGGGGTATCCAGTAGTTTTCAGTACGATGTATGGATTAGGAGTCCTAGAAGTGTTCAAGAGCGCCGCGGTAAATTCTTCAGATGGTTTGGGTTAGACTGTGAGAGTAATGCAGCGGAAAGTTCGCTAGATGTATATGGTGACGTATTCAAAAGAGAAATGGATAGGATTATGGATAATAGTGGAGCTGTGTTGAGAACCTCAATTTTTGAAGATGAATTGTCTTCGAGGCAATCATCTGTGTCAAGTTGGTCCAATGATGTTTTGGATTCATCAAGAGAATCAAGTTCCAATGAGAAGTTTGTATGCAGAAGCACAAACTCCAATGGTGGGACGGAGCTTATTCTAGATGAATTGGGGCATGATAGTAAGCTTAGTAAAGTTCAAGCAGCAGTTGTGAACCAGTTGGCGACAGCTGAAGGGTTTGTGAGCACTTCTGGGTCATCTTGCTCAGCTCAACAGGTTGTGGAGAGAGAAATTGGGGATGATAGCAATGTGGCAAGGGCAAGGAATAGAGTGAAGAACTGGTGGCTGAGTAGATTACGTTCCATGATGTGCGTTGTGGATAATCAAGGGAAAGCTGGTGATAGCTCTGACCTAATTCAAGAGCCTAGGATGCAGAGAATGCAGGTTCGCCATAGGAAGAAGCGGTTGAAGGAAATCTCGGCTCTGTTCACAGGCCAAGATATTCAGGCTCATCAGGGTTCAATCCTGACTATGAAGTTTAGTCTTGATGGGCGGTTTCTTGCCAGTGCTGGCAAAGATGGTATTGTACGTTTATGGCAAGTTGTGGAAGATGAGAGATCAAATGAAATTGACATTCCAGAAATAGACCCGTCATGCATATACTTCACACTGAATACACTTTCTGAACTGGCACCGATCATGGTAGAGAAAGAGAAAATAAACAAATTGAAGAGCATAAGAAAAACATCTGACTCCGCTTGCGTCATCTTTCCTCCAAAAGTCTTCCGGATATTGGAGAAACCACTCCATGAGTTCCATGGACACAGCGCTGAGATCTTGGATCTCTCCTGGTCAACTGATAATGTACGTTTTGTTTTTGTTAAACGATTGAGTTTTTCCTGAAATGTGGCAGAAATTTATAAGGTTTTAATTATTTTTGTTCTTGGTACAGTGTTTGATTTCATCGTCAGTTGACAAAACTGTTCGTTTGTGGCGAGTAGGATGTGATCAATGCCTCAAAGTCTTTTCTCATAGTAACTATGGTGAGCCCCTGACTGTTGCATTTGTATTTCTATCATGCTATTGTGTTACCGAGGTACCAACGAAGGTTAATTGGTAACCTGGTGGATGATCTAGATGTGATGCCTTCTTAAAATCATAATCTCTGAACCTTTTAAATGATATAATGCATGCAGTGACCTGCGTTCAGTTTAACCCTGTGGATGACAATCACTTCATCAGCGGTTCTATCGATGGAAAAGTTCGCATTTGGGCAATTAACAGTTGCCAAGTTGTTGATTGGACTGACATAAGAGATATAGTTACTGCCATTTGTTATCGCCCTGATGGGCAGGTTTGGTCTTTCTCTGGCACTTTTTATCTATTTAAACTAGGATGTAGCTTCAGAAATTCAAGAGATGGTAACTAAACAATCTGTTTGCCTGTCCAATAGGGTGGAATTATTGGATCCATGACAGGCATTTGCCGCTTCTTCAGTTTATCAGGTAACTGCCCATCTCCCCTGTTCCCTGATGAATTACTTCTTTTGAGTAATACTTGAGAGGATATTACAATATGTTTGAAAATTCTTTGTTTTTTAATGGGCTTTTAGTTATGCATGGCTATTGAATTGATGCTGTGGTATTATAATCCTGCACTGACTGTATTGTACTACTTTGGATTTTGCATCATTTTGACGATTTACCTACTGACTTAATGGGGAAGACGCACATTTCTTATGTATCAATTGCTAGTCAATCTTGGCTGCTATATGTTGAAGAAATGGGTTAGGTCAGTAAGTTTTCTAGGTTTTGTGGGAGTTACTTTATTCGATTAAAAAACTGTGGTTTTCTAGTAGTGCAATCTCAAATGTTTGTGTTATTTGCAGCACGTCAGTTAGTTCATCAGAACTCTCACTATTTTACATCTTGTAATTTATACAAGGGGAATGTTTTTCAACTTATCAGGCTGGTACTCCCATTGAAATCATTTGATACTGTAGAAGAGTGATTATCAAAAAGCAACTAGACATTATGGTGCATAGATGAAACAGGAAAGGAGCATTGAAAGATTAAATTTGATGAAGAAACTAGTATAAAATTCACGGCGTGGGCTAGTAAATTAAAATTGCATGACAATTGAGTTCAAATGACGAGGACTCAAGGAGAGTAAAGATTAACCAATGGGTTTTTGTTTTGCCTGGATCAGATAATCATTTCCAACTGGAAGCTCAGGTGTGCTTAGACAGTAAAAAGAAATCACCCTGCAAAAGGATAATTGGCCTTCAGGTAGTCATCTCTCGCCTTCACATCATCACGTCGTTGCTTCTTCCCCCTTTTACTTTATTTCAATGGCAGTATTCAATTTTTTCTAATTGCATGCTATTATGTGGCAGTTTTTCCCACGAGATTCGAGCAAAGCAGTGGTCACTTGCGCTGATTCACAAATCAGAATTCTTCATGGGGTTAATGTGATTAGCAAATACAGGGGTATGTATTCCTTTTTCACAAATAGGCTATTTGTTGACTAGCTAGCTTAATATCTTAATCAGGCCATGATTTTGACATATGAGTCCTTTGAGATAAATGCTGCAAAGTGTAATTGTTTCTCCAACCTCTAGTTTTTTAGCGAAACCCAAATGGGCAATGTTAGGCATTTGGAAATTTAATTGACCACTGAATAAGCGGTTTTTTCCCTCAAGTTGTAAAGTTGTTTTGGAAATTTTGTGAATTGCCGTTTTTTATTTTCTTGTTTGTGTTAACCTTTGTTTTTCTCTCTCCCTGTCTCTCTTCTCCAGGCCTACGAAATGCAGGAAACCAGATCTCTACATTTTTCACCTCAGATGGAAAGCATATTGTCTCAGCATGCGAGGATTCTAATATATACGTTTGGAACTGTGTTAGTCAGGAAGAGTTTTCTCTGTCCCAACCAAAAACCATTAGGTCATTTGAGTGCTTCCCCATGGATGCCTCGGTTGCACTACCTTGGTCTGGTTTAAAATTGGGAAACTCAGACCATGGATTGCAATCCGGTTTCTTAGATGAGAGTGCACTCAACACATTGCCTTTCTCTTCATCTGCTTGTTTCTCATTGGGTCAAGAGTTCTTTCTAGAATCAATTCCCAAGGGATCTGCAACTTGGCCAGAGGAAAAGCTTCCCTCTTCAAGCTCACAAGCTGTTTCATCTGCAATACGTAAATCTCAATACAAGTTTTTGAAGACTTCTTGCCAGAGCTCATCCAATTCTCATGCATGGGGTCTGGTTATTGTTACAGCGGGCTGGGATGGACGAATTAGGTCATTCCACAATTATGGATTGCCAGTACCACTTTGAAATGAGGCCGGGTGGAATGCAAGATGATATTTTGGTCAGGCACCTTTAACTCTTCTGATGCTGCAATTCATTGTTGCTTGGGAAAGAGAATTCCAAGTTTCTGGTGGGCCTCTTCTGAGATTCCGAGAGGTGGATCACCGTACAGTAGGTTATGGCAGGTGGCAGCAGTTCCATGGGCATGATGTAATATGGCCAGTGTGATCAACAAACAGCTGATTTGGGATGGCTAGTCTAATCATAGGATTTTTTAAATTGTTTTTTGAGAAGTTTGTGGCTATTGACCCAGAAAAGAAATGGATTCATGTGCTAAGAGAGGTCTAGTTGAGATGCATATCTGAATAATGGATTTGCCCGTGGGGCCTCAGAGAACCTCTTCCATTTGTTCTCGAAATTGGGACGATAGAGCTGGAGCTGGTGGCTGGAATTTGTTCGGGAAATTATAGTGGGGAACTTTGCCTTTTGTGGTTATGCTGGTTGGTCTGAATGATTGAGTTCTTTGTCTGCCATTTTGTCCATACAAAGGTGGGTTTATGGCTCTGATTGGGGGATAATAAGAGGGTGGGTCCTTTCTTTGCTGAATAGCTCTATCGTCTCCTCTGTGCCTGATTGAGTCAGTCATCCATATCTGGTTTCTGTTAATGTTTACAGGGAAAGAGCTCTCCCACTTCCACTCACAGTGGATCCTTTTCTTGGTCATGATCGATGACTAGCTAACCTTTGATTGTTATTGACATGATGTTAGTATATTTTCTTTCACTAACAAAATTCATAGAGAGAGTTTTGAAATGTTTTATCGTGATGTTTCACTTGACAGTCTCAATAACTAGTGTAGTAGTTTTCGATGTGTATAATTGCATTAATCAAAAAAGAAAAATATTAGACAGGAAACGAGGTGAGACGGCTCTGTGCTGTTGTGGCCCTTGTGCGTTCTTGAAGGTGGTTCATGTATGGGCTTTGCTTCATCTAGAAACTTCCTTTTTGACGTTTTTGAATGCAAAAAAGATTTTTTTTTTTTTGGAGCAAGAGATAAAATTGATTTATACTTGATTGTTGAATTGTGAGTGATCCCATTTCTAAACTGCATGTCAAATGACCATCCTATTGAGCCACTGGGTTGCATAGACCAATAGTCTGAGGTAGTTTAAGTTTTTGCGTAGCACTGCATAATTGAGGGACACAAATTTTCCGACTACTTTATATTTCAGAAATGTCAAACAATTTACTGGGGAGAGGGAATGAAATTAGTCAATGTGCACATAAATTGACCCAAACATTCTTTTGATTGTTAAATAGCTGATTACAAAAAGAATCAATGGTATGGTCATCAATGTTCAACCACAATGCAAGTAGGGAGAGAGAGAGAGACAGAGAGAGTAGACCGAAGGCTCTCGAGAATATGAGGACTCCAAGTGGATTAAAAGAGGGAAGGCGTTAACTGCAAGCAGAACTTTTCAAATTCATTTTGTAGGCCACACATTCTGATCAAATTCACTGATGGATTCTGACCCAGTAGTGGGACTCTGGCGTTACGATTATATTGCTGACCGTCTAAGCAGTGAGACAGAGAGAGATGGCCCAATACAGAATAGCCCATACATTCATATGATCCGTCAAAATAGCACAGGTCCATTGCAAAGCATGTTAATGGTAGCAACCATTAATTGCACAGGTCCATTGCTGCATTTTTGGACAGGCAAATACAGATTCAAATCCTGACTAGTAAAGTTTTTTCTTCATTTGTGTTAATGGTAGATCACTTATCATTGATCAATATGTCATCTATTATTGAAGAGAATTGTGAGAAAATAAACTGAAAGTGATCCCAATCCGAAATAATACATGCACGCGCTACAATCAAGCAGAAAAGACCACAGACTATGTTGTTGATTGCCCACAACATGCCACAAAATCACAACAAAGAAAACAAACATAAGCATGAAGAGAGAACTATGCAGATGCCAGTACAATATAGGTTGCTGCATCAACAGCAAATGATTAGCAATCCACACAGCATGAAAGCAAAAACGTATGATTTCAGCTTTCAAAAGTGAAACGGGTTGTGTACCAAGCCTCACTCGGATGTTTCATTTATATCCTGCCTCCAAATAATTGGTCCACATACTGAGCTGGAAACATAGTGAGTGCCCTTGTTTGTGCATGATGCAATCTATAAACAAGATATATGTGGACGTCACTTTGAATTAGCATGCCACTTGGTTAACCTTTCTCTTGCTGGAACTCGAGGATTGATACCACCCAAATGCCACATGCCCAAATTTTAGCTAGTCATGCAGCTGTAATACTGTTTATGCATCAACAGTTCACAATCCTCGAATAGTGACAAAAAGTTTTCTTAACAGAATATAAACATGATAATAACGATCCACGATCCTCAATCCTCGAATACTGTCAAAACATTCTTAACAAATTATATAAGTGATAATAGTGATCCTAGACTAACACAATATAACATCATCATGTAAATTTCACAAATACATTAATCTTTAAGTATATAAACACACAAAGCTAATTTAAGGTTCCATTTGTATCAAAAGAACTACCTATGGTCTCTTTCAAGTCCAATTGGCAGCTGATTTTTTACCATTTGTTAAACCTTCTGAAAATATATGAATAGCAGCTGTTCTTAACCATCAATTTTCCCCCTCATTTTCAACAATTTCCAATCATTTTAGACATGAGATCATCTCAAAAAGACCTAAAAATTGCTGCAAATCTGCAAGCCATATGCTACATTTGCACGTTTCAAATACTAAAGAATGCCAAAACCAATTTCCAAAACAGACATACAATTGACCAACAGTTTCACCAAAGAATTTTCTGTGAGTGAAGTGATATTTCAATCATCCAACCATGATATCCCATCATGACTTCGTGAATCTTGTAATTGCACAGAAACATATACAAAGGAAAATGAATATAAACCTTGCACACCACACAGACACACGGACAAATAAATTCATTCCCCTCAAAATAATAAATTCCAAAACTCATTAAGAACGCAACACACATAGAATCACAAGATTTTTATTTTCTTTAATTTGATAGAAGCCTCAAGATCAATCTGAGTTCCATAATTTCCAACAATTTCAGAGAAACGACATTGATAACATCTAAAAAACAGGATGGCATTCATCTCAATGCGAAATGCCAATCACAAACAAATCCAAATCCCTATCATAACAATTCAACCCCAAAACAACTATCTTTCTTTCCTCAATATGTTTTCCAATAAAAATCAACAACCCTAGGAGATGCATTGAGTAATGCGGCACACATATAAATCTCGTATATAACAACTATGTATCCATGAGAACCTGATCTATGGATCAGACAGGGAGGCTATCGACGGAGGTAGAATCATGCTTTGTAGTGACGTTATCGATCGGCGTTTGAAGATTGGTGAGCATGAGAGGGCGATCTTTGGCCTCTTCTTCGTCCTCATCGTCGGTGTCGTAGGTGGTTACGTTAACGCACGAGCAACGCTCCAATGAAGCGAAGAATGCCGATGCCACGTTCGAGCCCAACCATTTCGCTAAGCCATCAAGCTTTTCGTAGGAGACGATGCTTGAATTCTCCATTTTTTGTTCGATTCAATCGGAGGCCTGGTCGTTGAAATGCTTTCTAAGACAGAGAAAGCCCTAGGAGAGAGAGAGAGAGAGAATTCAACGGACGGTTTCGTACTTATAGTACGATGGCGAGAGGATCCGAGGAGGAGAAAGTAGTCCGTGAGACCCGTAATATTTAAATCTATCCTATGTGGCTTAGGATGTCAATAGACTGAAGCGGGGGCGAGGGGTGTAGTTTTTATTTTCGTACCAGCTTAAAAAAATTTTGTCTATCGCCGTTAGTGGGTATAATTTTCATCCTCATTCCAGTCGGTGGGTAAATTTTTAATCCCCGTCCCAGTTTCTGTCCCCACTTCTCCCGTACTCGCTCAAGCCCAAGCTAAATAAATCTAATATTTTAAATAATCCAAGAACATTTTAAATAATCTAACACATCATAATATAACATAACATATTTAAATAAAACACAAATAACAAATGTCTAAAATACTACTTCAAAATATTACATATTTGAACGAAACACAAACAAATGTCCAAAACAAATATCCACAAATAACATAATAGTGGTTAAATCATCTCAATCAATTCAATATATATTTATATTTATTTATTTTTTTAACGGATAACGGATACGGGACAGGGGTAAGGGTAAGTTCATCCCCGCTTCCATCCCCGTACGGGTTTATACGGATATTCTCGTATATGTCTACCGTCTAATACGTATAGTTCATTCCCGATCCAAACGAGACGGATTTGAACGAATACCCATTTTTCCCTTGTCCACTGCTATCCCTAATGTGACTTCTCACTAATTATTGGTTACATAAGATGGTTAAAGTGATTTGAATTGAATTCTATCCTGAAACAGGTTAAACGAGGCAGTGTGTCCAAGCAGCACCCATCCACAGAAAGACATTACGACGTGGCAAGCCACGTTACACACAGATGTGGTGTACGTTCTTTCCGGATAAAATCAGGAACGAACCGTCTTCAATCTGATACACCACACAGGTAGCTCCAACAATGGCTACCGCGACTCTTTCCATATATTCTTCACGAAACTTTCTCTCTCCTCCACAGTCTTCGTCGAGAAGGCAACGTATCCCGATTCCCGAGCTTCACTCACCGATCCGAATCAATTGTTCGGGTAAGCCGCTTACATTCTCATGAATAATTTATCTTCATTTCGGTGATTGTGCATTTCAATCTTTTTCTGCATTGCCCTGCTTTATCATATATATATGTGTATATTGTTAATTATTGTTGATAATAATCGGCAATTAAGCAAATAATTAGAAGGGAAATGGTAAGCAACAAAGATAGCCTCAGAGAATCAGAATGAAAATGGTGGATTTTTTTTTAATCGTTTCAAAGATTGAATAGCGGGTAGAAAGTAAGCTTTTGGAGTAGATGGTATTGTGTTCGAATCTTACGTAATTATTAAAAGATCCAAAATCTAGCTTGAGGGGTGTGTTAAGTTACATCCTCTCCGACTGTTTAAACTTTTGAAGAAGATGGTTGATTAACATAACTGATATAGTGTAATAGACATGATATTGCGACCAAAGTAGGGTACCTGTGTATTTGCATTTCTCTGAGTGTAACATTCAGGGTTATGAATGAGCATATGCTTCAAGTACTCTGATCACTCAGTGGTTGCTAGGGAGTGCAGGTGTTCTTTTACTAATTTTCCTTTAGCTTATAGCATGACTTGCACCTCGGAAATTTTGCAATTTTTTGTTTCAAGAAGGGATGAGGATGGAACTCGCAATTACATGCAGACACGAGTGAGCTCTTACCATTGGCTAGTTCCTCACGTCCTCACCTCAGCATTTAGGTAAAATTTAAGAGATGTTGTGTAGACTCGTTTTTGTTAATCTTTTGGTTGTCTAGCAACCAAGAAATCGAAGCGACTCTATTGTAGCAATTTGGCTTAAAGTGATTGTTTTGAAAAATAGAATCTTGCAGCAATTTGTTTTTTTGTTACAAATCTTTTCTTTGTTTAGCTTCAGAAGAATCAGAACTCTGGCCAGCTACTTTGCAATTGAATTGATTTTAGTGTTGATACTGATATGTTAGTTGCATTTGGTGATGTTGGGAGAAGCTACTAGGGATGGTTCCACACCCAAGGAAGGCTTATCTCAGTTCAAGGAACTCAGGAATGTGGCTTGTGGTATTCTTGCTGCTTGGGCCGTGACTGCTGCCTCACCTGTAGTTGCTGCTAATCAGGTTGGAGTTCAGAAGCACTCTCAATTTAGCCATTCTGTTTTGAACTCGAAAAACTCATCACCTATGCCCTGTTTGAATTTATAAGAGCATCCACATTGTCGTTCTAGTTTATGGTGCCACAAAAAAAGTGCACTAGTTTTTTTCTTTTCATTTTTTTTTTTTTTGCTTGCATTGCAGAGGTTGCCTCCTTTGTCAAGAGAACCTGACCGGTGTGAGCGTGCATTTGTCGGTAACACCATAGGTCAGGCAAATGGTGTTTATGACAAGCCACTTGACCTCCGTTTTTGTGATTACACAAATGAGAAATCCAACCTCAAGGGGAAGACACTTTCAGCAGCCCTCATGTCTGATGCCAAGTTTGATGGTGCAGACATGTCTGAAGTTGTAATGTCCAAGGCTTACGCTGTTGGAGCCAGCTTTAAGGGTAATTTCTATGTCCTCTATTTTTTGGTTTCTTATAACTGAAATTGTCATCTAATCTATGAGTAGGTTTATTATGCATTTTGTGACAGGTTAGGTACTTGACTTTGGCATGCATACAGAACTTTCACGACCATGTGCATGTTGAATAGGCATTTTATTTCCTGTTTCATTTCAAGGCACATCCAAACATACACGTGGACCATCTGTGTAGATAATTGTCGAAGATGCTGCCACCATCACCTTTTGGGGGGTTCTTTCCTGATTTGTGCCTATATTGTAAATTTTTGCCTTAGGTCATGGAGAGAACTATTAATTCAATGTTGATTTTTACAGTCCTATTGTCGTCTCGGCAAAGTAGTTGTGGTCTGCGCCACTTTCTTGCTTTTCTTGATCAGATAAGTTCTTATTGGCCCATCTCTGCTCATTCTGCTAATCCTAAAAGCAAATTAAGCAAGATTCTTTAAAGTCATATTTGTTTTATTAGAAGTTACTTTCTCCGAATCCAACAGTGCCCCTAAATTTAACTTGAGAAAGCGATAAACATACTTACAAAACCAAGATTCTTGCTAACAGTACTTGTATGCTCTGTTTTGAATATGTTAAAATAAATTAAAATGGAAACAGAATTCAGGAAAAATTTACAGAGAGTCTGCTATTATTTGCAGGCACAGACTTCTCGAATGCTGTTTTGGATCGAGTGAATTTTGAAAAAGCTAACCTACAAGGAGCCTCGTTTAAGAATGCTGTATTATCCGGCTCTACGTTTGGTGAAGCTCAGCTGGGAGATGCAGTGTTTGAGGACACTATTATAGGCTATATTGATCTTCTGAAACTCTGTACAAATACAACTATTAGTGCAGAAGGAAGAGCCGAACTTGGATGTCGATAAGCCAAGATGGGTTTTCTCTCTCTTCCTTCAATCTCCTAAAGAATGACAGATGTAAGCTGGTTTTTCTTAAATTTTCATTTTTATTTTACACAGGAAGAGCGAGTCATTATTGTCGAAGGCATATCTTTCAGTTTTTGTTATCTTCTTTGTATTCTGCTTAATAAAAAATGTATGGTTTTTGTATGTCAAAACTTGCTTTGACCCACCTGACTGGAAGGGCAGTTAAAATTTTGAGAACTGGTAATTTAGGCCTTTATATTGAACCAAGTTGAGTGGGCGACTGGCCTGTCGTAACCTCATTTAAGCTACCCTTAACCGATCTTTTTATTGAAAGAGTAATGTTTTGTATTTTAAATTTACATCTCAAATGTACATCCCAAATCAATGAGAATCATTGGATGAGTGGGTCCGAATGAAAAAGTTGATGGAACCCACTCATGTAATGGTTCCCATTAATTTGAGATGAATATTTGGGATACAAATTTGAGATTTATAGCATTGCTTTTATTGAAAATGCTCGAGTTTTTTCAGTGGGGATCATGTAAGAAATGAATAGATATTATAAATTAGTTATGAGAGTTATTTAAATACTTTTGGTATTTATCTTTTAAGTATTTTTTTTTAACTTTTGAGGGTTTATTTGTCATTATTTATTTATTTTAGGGTTTTTGTTTCCGCATGAAGGAGTTTTATTTAGATTAGACTTTGATTATTATTGAATATTGACATTATTTCCTTATCAAATTCTCTCTCTTTTCTCATCTCTTTTTCTTCTTCTCTTTCAATTCCTAATTCTTTCTCTTTTTAGTTTATATCATTATCTCTTTGATTTGTATCCTTTTGCTCTAAGTGCCTCTACATTCATATAAAATAAGTACGATTCAATGCATTAAGCTAATACGGTTAGATTCAAACCTGACATTCGTGATTTTATCACTTAACTAAAGCATCAGTTTACAATCGAAAAAATACATGCTGAAGTGTATAGAATGTCAACACATGATTCAACTGTTGTGTATCTGTGTGTACCTAATTTTTGGGCTTTCATGAAGTTTGGTCGTTGTATTGTAACTGCCATTCCAAGGACAACTACAAGTCCTTATCTTCTGCATTCCTAAACTAAATGTCCAAGTGCCAACCAATTCCTGCACACTTTTCAATGGACCTCCCATTATCTGTCACCTTCTGGAATTTCTCTTTGCCAAGAATATCCCCATTAGATTTAGAGTATGTTTGGTATGTTTTTTGGGATGAATTTGGATTGAGTTGTTCAAACCCGAGTTTGAGTCAAAAATGGAATTTAAAGATGAGATTCAACATTTATTTGTTCATATTCATGTTTGATATGCACAGAGATATATGATTATTATGATAATATATTGTATATAAATGATTATTTTATCCTTTAACTAAATATGAGTATGAATATATAAAAGTTATAAATGTCATTTAACTTTGAAACCCCAAACCTACATATGAAACTCACCCCCGCATGGGTTTCATGACCGGGCCATGACCGCACTGGATATTAAATCTTAAGTTTAATATTTAGTTATTAAACATGAGTTTAAAAGAGTTTAGTCTCTAACTCATATTTCCAAACCCCCCGAATTTTCATACCAAACAGCCCTTACGGTCTCAAATAGTAATATAAGTGGCAATTTAGTCAATGAATCAAAGGATGTGGGCCCATAAATTTACTGATTTGGTTTTTCCCCAGTATTATTGGCTAACAGAAATCAGGACTCATGTACTTTTACTCTGGTGATTAGGTAGAGAAATATGTTATCCTTTCTCCATGGCCATCTATTTATAACTACAGCGTAGGTCAATGATCTCATCCTTCAAGCAAATCCTAAGAGAGAGAGAGAGAGAGAGAGAGAGACCATATATTTGGAATTTTGGATTTCACCCTCTTTGTAATGTTTCTTGCTCAAATGAGTATTCCAACAGCAGTTACAATCTGGGCACCAAACTTCTTCCACTCTATGTATCTGGGTTGATGAGTTTTCATGGCTTATTATACTCCTAGGTATGTACTGAAGCTTCTGACATGCCTCAGCCTGATACTATAGCAGAGGATTTACCATTCATCAAACTGATTTTTGATCATAAAACTTCTGTCTCTCTATTGTGCTAGCTGGTGCTGCTGTTTCTGAGATGCTCACTTGGGCAAGCAATGTTATAACTGGAGGGGTTATTGGACTATGGTCCTTATCATTTACATACTTGCTGAGAAGTTTTCTCAATCTTCAACCTAAATCAGATAAGTTCTTTCACTTCTCCAACTAGCCAGACGACCAAACATGTGGCACTTTGCTGTTATTATTATTCACGTCGGGATTAGGGTATTCATGAGAGATAAATCTTTCATGGTCTAACCCGAAGAGATTGTCAAGAGTCAAAATGTCTGGATTTACTGTTTGCCAATGTGTTATCTTGGGTTTAGTTCGCTATATGTTTAGCACTAGATAGAAAGAGATCAATATTTCTCATTCATCCAGAGAGAGAGAGAGAGATCTTAAAGATCCTGATTATCAATTAACAATTCACCAAACCTTTTAAATTATCATCATTAAACAGCATTAAAATTTCAAAAGGAAAAAAAAATTGTAGTCCCATCTTTTAGTCAACCTGTGATACTGTACAGCTTTTTAACTGAGGAAGGGATCATTTAGACTGTTCTTTCTTATTTGTACCTTATTCATATCTTTTCCTTTTCTTCAGTACATGCATGAAACGGGCTTCTTGTGTTATTCTACTAACTTTTCATAATTCAAAGTATAAATGGTATTTTGCAGAATAGGATAAGACCCACCATTTGATCAAACACTGATGCCATGGAGAGAGAGATAGCACTGGATATCAACTGGTTGAAAAAGGGGACCAAAAGACTAGAGAGTGTATCAATGCACCCAATAATACCAAGTTATGCTTCGATGTGATCCAAATTATGATTCAATAAGATCCGAAAAACTAGTATCGATCCTAAAAAATCTGGGTGGGTTCCTTCGTACCAAGTTGTGATCCATTTGAAGTGTTTTAAATCGATCCTAACTCGGCCTCATTGAGTTTTTTTTTTTTTTTGTCAGACCATTCGATATTCGAAAGTCATTTTGAAGTGTGACTAATCCGGATTTGAGCCGTGTAGGATCACAAGGGCGGCAAAGCTCTTCCTACTAAACGATGTTGCGTTTACAAGGCTCAAATTTGAGATCTTAGTTAAGTTAGAAGAGTCCCTCACCAACTGATCTAACGCTCGATGATTTTGACATAGAATTGTAACTTTGCTTCTCTGAGTCATAGCTTTATAAAAATCTCTCAAATAAAATTTGTTTTATTGTCTGATAAGCAAGACAATTTTAGATAAGAACTGCAATCTCAATACAAAACCTACAATAATTAGTGGATGTGTACGTAGTCTTAGTGGGTTTGTTGGTAAACGAGTGGATTCTTTAAATATAATTTATACACAATACAATTACGATTAAAAATTATTACAAATGAGTCAATTATGAATTAAACAAATTTTGATACAATACGATTTAAACGATGTGAACCTGTCGCAATACTATCAATTTACACTCCTACCGAGATGGTAAAAACAGTCACCACAGAAATTGTAAAATCATCCATAAAAATTATAAAAAAAAATATTATAAAATGACTTACAAAAATTATAAAAATATTCATTAAAATTATAAAATTTAAGGTACGATATCAAAATTTCGTAGTCTCCCCCGTGAAGATATTGGTATGACAACATAGAATGGAAACACAAACACGATAAGTTGAAGGACAAGGCTACGGTAGAGTACCGAAAATTACAATTTTTTAAAGTTAAGTTATAATTTTTTTTGAATCATAAGTTACAACTTTAAAAGGTGTAATCAATTATAGAAAGTTGAGGTCGATACCAAAATTTTCTCGATTGATAATAAATATCTATGATCGATTATGACATTTCCTTGAATCGTTGTAATTTTTTTAAAAAAATTATAATTTTATTGATAAAAAAAATAATCAACGGTACAATACATATCCCGTAAAATTTTCCTAAGTTGAATAAGGACAGTGCTAATGATAAAGCCAATAATTGTCGTCGATCTTATCCTTCACCGCTGAGGAAAACTTGATGGAAGTGTAACTATGACTAAGATTGACAGGTACACTTTCGTTTGGTTGCTGTGAGCCTTCTTCGTTTTGGAATGTCCTTGACTAAGATTGACATGCATATTCGGATGCAACTTGTAGAATTTTTTTATTTCTTGTAGGATTTCTGCCTTAAGTTTAGGGATTTCAATATCAGTAGAATTTAAGTTGTAAGCTCTATTTAAAGAGCCCTTTGATTATGAACAAAGCATCAAAGAAGTATATTTCTATCAAATGAGTTGGTAATAAAGAGGCTCGCTTCCCTTGAATAAAACACTAGGAGGTCTCAGAATCCCTCGAAGTATCCGGCCGACGACCAGCCGTTGATGTGCTCTTAATCTATGGCTCCTAATAGTCTTGCATCACAAAACTGGGATGGATAGCTGGTCAAAGTGAAAAAAATCTCAATGGGTGTAAATTGTGAAAAAAAAAACTCTTGAAGTTTTTTTATATCTTATAAATACTTAAATCTTGACGTGGATAGTTTGTTTGTTTTTGACCAAACTGAGGAACAGTTTAGTCAACGTGAGCGTAAGCTGGTCTAGACATTCCTAATTGTTTAATGAAAAACAAATATAAATTGTGAAAAAAAATTGATGAGGGTAACTTATATATGGCAGCATGAAGAATGGCTAAAACCAGGGGCGAATCTACAGTGGGGGATTCCAATTTTTAAAACATGTGGGGTATATTTAGACTTTCAAAAAATTTAAGACATTGCCCCGGGTGAAATATTATAAAAGTTCATGGGTAAACTTATATTTTATAGACAAGTGTGGCATCATTTATCTTTGACAGACGTTTAGCTGTGGGCCAATGTGTATGCGTGATAACATTGGAATCTTCTATAAAAACAATAGGAAATTATGGAGTGACCCTACTTACCAAAAAAATATGAATTGATCATGGCCGTTGATATACTTGATTTTTAGATTTAATAGTCTTAAATGAACTAAAAATTTAATTAATTATAAACAAATTTGAATAGACGATCATATTAGGAGATATGTCAACACGAATCAATTAGGATCACATTCAATTTTTTTTTCAAGAACAACAAAATATTTTTTATTTAAATAAATCTGAGAAGATATTTTTTAGATTTTTTAGTTGATCTTGAAGTAAAATAATTGATTTTAATACTTATGATTGATTTCAAGTATCTCAAAAATTATAATTTGATCCAAAAAAAGTTGTAACATGACTCATAAAAGTTATAATTTTGAATTTTTTTTTTTGTAAAAAAACTCAAAAATTTATATAACAACCCACAAGACTTATAAACTCCACCACCGTAGTCTCTTTGATATCAAAGTTGAATTTCAACTCTAAATATCATTCATAAATATGACACAAAATTAACGAATAATTAAATTGTCCTCACAATTAAAAAAGACTGACTCTGCCCCCGGCTAAAACTGCTTGATCTTGTGGCTTGTGCTTTACTTTCCTCCAACCCTGTTCCTTCTTTCACAAGGGACATAATCCAAAATAAATTTCATGGGCGTATCGTGAACAAATATGTATATTACGAATTCCAGTTACAAAAACAGTTTTTCTGCGCATGAGATAGGTCTATGCATGCCTTTTTTGTTCAGCACTAATTGTACATAGTGTAAGGCCAACGCTGATCAACTAATTGTAACTTAGATTGATTATTCTTCCCAAGGACGACAGACAAAAAGTGAAGATAATAAAGAAAAAGTTGTAGAGATTCAAAGGTCATACATAGCAAGGCCCCATGTAATAAACCTTGCTCAAAGCACACTCCACAACTTTGCACTAAGAAATACCCAACCACCAAGAAAGGCATCTCCCCACAAGTACTCTTCTTCAACAATGAGCCATGGCAAACCTGCAGTTACCGTTTTCCACCTTCACCCCTAACAAAAGTCATGGAGAAAACTACCACCTCCATGCTTGCTCATGTAGTCACACATTTACTACTGCTCTTCATGTCCACTCAAGGTATGCCTCCATCTCTTTTGTTTATATATTATGTTCACGAGTTTAACACGAGCCAAACAAAGTTTTGCTCAAGCTCGGCTTGTTTATTTGAACGAGCTATTTAAGAACTTTGCATAAATGACACGGATTGGTTGGCAGTAGGCTGAGACATATGAGATCAACACACATATTATATGATGTGTTCATGAGTTTAAGAGCTCGAATGATTTTATTTTCTAGCTCGGCTCGTGTATTTGAACACAAGTTGTTTATAAATTGTTTGATTCATTTGGTTCCTTACTTTTCTTGCATATTAGCTATGGAATACGTGGGAGTGGAGGAGACGATTGGTGTCAACTATGGCACGGTAGCAAACAACCTTCCTCCACCGGCACAAGTGGCTCACTTCCTCTTACAATCCACCATTATCAACCGTGTGAGGCTATTCGATGCCAACCCTGAAATCCTTAAAGCATTTGCTCATACTGGAATAGCCATTACTGTCACTGTCCCCAATGAACTAATCCCACGGCTTACAAAGATCAGTTTTTCTCAACAATGGCTGAAAACCAACATTGCACCTCACATTCCTGCCACCCACATTGTCCGAATTTTAATCGGCAATGAAGTACTTTCAACAGCCAATAAATTGTTAATAGGAAACCTCGTAAAAGCAATGCAGACCCTTCACACAGTCCTTGTCCAAGAGTCTCTTGACCGTGATATCAAAGTCTCCACACCACATTCTCTAGGGATACTATCATCCTCAAGCCCACCATCCACCGGGAAGTTTCGAGACGGCTACGACACTCATGTGCTCAAGCCATTACTTAGCTTCCTAAGAGCCACCGGTTCACCTTTCATGATAAACCCTTACCCATTTTTTGGCTACTCGGATGACACTCTAGATTATGCACTGTTTAGGCCTAACGCTGGCGTGTTCGACGAAATGACTAGACGAACTTACACCAATATGCTAGATGGACAGTTGGACGCAGTCTTCTCGGCATTGAAACTTCTCGATTTTACAGACGTTGAGATCGTCATAGCCGAAACTGGGTGGCCATCTAAAGGTGATCCAGGGCAAGCTGGTGTTGATCCTGAAAGTGCAGCAGAATACAACAGAAATTTGATGCAACATGTGACATCTGGGGTTGGGACACCCCTCATGCCTAACAAGACATTTGAAACATACATTTTTGCACTGTTCAATGAAGATTCAAAGCCCGGGCCAACAAGTGAACGAAACTTTGGGCTGTTCCAGCCCGACATGACACCGGTCTACAACGTTGGGATCTTAAGGCGAACGGTAGCTGCCACAGCCAATAAGCACCCTAAAACATGTTTATTAGTACTCAAATATATTGGCTTGATTGTTTTTGTGAACTTGGCTCTGGCAGGCTAAAGCAAACTTTCCTTCGAACCCAACCCCAGTAGTTGCACCAGTGAGTCCATTGCCTGCATCAAAAGGGAAAGAATGGTGTCTTCCCAAACCTGGGGCTGATGAAGATGCATTGCAGAAGAATATTGATTATGCGTGTGGCTTTGGTGTGGACTGCAGACCCATTCAAGAAGGTGGGGAATGCTTTGTTCCAAACACTGTTCGAGCCCATGCTGCATATGCCATGAATGCATACTACCAAGCTACTGGAAGGAATGACTATGATTGTGATTTTGATCAAACTGGAGCCATCACCAATGTTGATCCAAGTATGTGGATATTGTTCAATTAAATGGTGTCTAAACTCAAACTCTCTGCATATCATCTGTATAGTTGCTTGTCTAAGACTCAAGATCTTGATTTTCAGGCTATGGAAAGTGCAACTATTGACTTGGAGACACTGGAATTATGAAGTCCCCAGCATAGAAGATTTCTGTTGCTTTTATAATTATAAGATTTTGTTACCTATGTTTGACATTAGAATAAGAGACATCAGTAATTACTTAGGCAGGATCTGTAATGAAGCTATCATATATGTTTACCTATATACAGAGAGAGAGAGAGAGAGAGAGAGAGAGAGAGATTGTAACCATAGGTACTAGTACGCTTGTTTCCTTGATGACGCAATCTCATGAACAGTTATGTCTCCTGCAAACATCTTAAAAAGCTCATCAATATATATACTTTCTGGCAGAATAAAGGAGATTGAAGGGTATTTGGATCTAATTTAGGGACTTAATTGAATGCAGCCACCAGATTAAAAGTGGGCGTAGAGTCTGTTGCCCTGTAGCCAACTCGAATGGGCTGAAGTTCGATGCAAAAATTTTTGCTTGTTAAATTATAGCAGCACTAAGCAACATACAATAGCTCAAGTCCTTCTGCTTTGCACTAAAATGACTTAAGTAGCCCTCGAGAATCCCGTTTGTTCTCTCCATCTAAGCTTTCAAAGCTACATTTGACCATCAAATACTCACAGTCGTCTTCTAACATTATCAACCGTTAAATATCAAGTTTTCATAAATTGCACATAAAAGAAAAACTCTTTTCATCATCAGAAACAACTTGATTTTCAACCTCTTGCATTGCATTATGAGTTTCATCTAACTTTGGAGGAAAACGCAATTGTGACCTAATTTAAAGATCTAATCTAATATAGATATTGAATTAGAAGTTCTTTTTTTTTTTTGGTAGATCGGAAAGTTATATTGAATTAGAAGTTCGCTTCACCTAACCATTTAAAAACTAAGAAAACTCTTTCAGGTTTATACGATATTTTATTTTATTTTATTTTTAATATTTAAGAACCATTTCAATCACGCATTATTTAGAGTTTTGGCTATAACATAAATTGAGGATGCACAAAATCACCATTAAGTCATGTATGTTGAGTTAATCATAATGTACCATCGAATTGCCATGAATTTATAAATGATCATTTTGGTAAATCTAATTATGTCCAGTTTATCGTACGTGAAATATAGTGTCTTAGTAGGATTTTAGGTGGCTCAGTAGCCCCCAAACTAAGACGTGGATTATTATAGCAGTTATGGAACCAAAAGGCGTCGAGAGATGGTGCCAAGGAGTTATTACTCAAAAGAGCTGAGCATATAGACTGACACCAGCATTCAAGAACATTTGACAGCTCATTAATGAAGACTTGAGTACTATGACAGGGCTATTACCGAGTCTCTGCGTCATCGAGGCCCAAACTGACAGTTATAATTGCAAAGTATTAATGGTTATTGCGCCGAGCATACGTCCTCGACAAATCCCGAGATACTGTTCCCTGAGCATTAAATATTCGGGTGTAGGTGTCAATCGCCTATCATATGGACTTAAATGACCGCAGATAGGGTCATAAGTGCTCGACACGTCTCGAGCAATCATCCGATCGCCTGAGTAAACTAATCATGAGAATCTGAGTGGAGAACACTCATTACGCATGGATAAGAATGCAAGTCATTAAATGTCGAGATGGGACCACATGCCCTTGCACTCATTGTTAGTTCAAGTATAAATACTCCTTAGAAATATGAACAAAGGTACGAAAACTAAACTGGAAAAACAGAGAACTACATTGTGCTAAAGCCTCCAAACATCTACTTACTTAAGTTTTGGAGAGGATAAGTTGGGTGTTCGCCCGACCCTTTTTTTAACCTTTTGGTTATTTCAAGTTCACCGTCGAGAGAATCGCTATTTGTATTCATTACAGAAAATCTCTTGTGCATGTCTCATTTCAAAGATCATGTTTTAGCATGTAGGGTGTTAATCTATTCAAACTTCTTAAATTTGAGTTTGCTCATTCTGGATTTGATCGTAATTGATCAAATTCAATTTGAATTGAGTCTATATTCTTAGTTAAAGTTTAGATTGAATATACTCTTGCAATCATATGGGTTACTGGACATGCTAGTTTGATGCAATCTATCTAAGATCTTTCTATTCGAGAGTCTACAAATTTGACTCTACATTATTCATAAAATTTTACATTCGAGTAGAACTCGAGTCAATATCTAGATTTAACTTATCAGGAAATAATTTCAAGTCCTTGAACTTTAATTATTCCCAACATGATCAAATATTTTAACAAAAAATATTCTAAAATATTTAAAATTAACTGTAAAATAAAATTCGTCAAAGATTTAATCTTTAAAAATATAAAATAAAAAAATTAATTTTTTTCAGGGTATAAAGTTCAATTCCCCCCTTTTGAAAAAGTTCTGTGGTCTCCCTATTATTTATAAAGGCATAGTGCGCACTTCACCCCAACGACCAAGATAACTACTAGCAGCAGTCCTATCGCCGCGGGTATTAATCTCTGGGGTGCGCTCTGTTTCTCTGGCGCCATCTCTCTCGCTCTCTCTCTCTCACAC
Source organism: Ilex asprella (assembly GCA_023539305.1). NCBI lineage: Eukaryota > Viridiplantae > Streptophyta > Magnoliopsida > Aquifoliales > Aquifoliaceae > Ilex > Ilex asprella. Next base: position 21,198,869 of record CM042201.1, on the reverse strand, counting down.
ACACACAAACTTCCAACGATCCTTCGGTTAGGGTTTATATCTCTCTCTGAAGCAATATTTATTAATTTTTGATTCATCGCCATGGCTGAGTGGCAACAATATCTTCAATCAATATTCTTAGGCTTCATATTTTCTTTCCTTCTCGCTAAGCTCTTCTCTGTAATTTTCGCTTTCCGAGAAGAAAATCTCCGCATTGTTCGCAGCGATTCGTTCCAAACCGAACCAAAGGACTCAGAAAGCAAGGTCAAACCCGTTCTCGAAGATTCGGATATTCGAAATCAAGCGGATACCTCTAGGGTTTTTGAAGAGACTGTGCCATTGGTTGGTGGAAGAGGCGATCAGAGTTTGGTGATTGGTGATGGCGATGATTATGATGATAGTGACGATGATTGGGAAGGGGTTGAGAGTACTGAACTTGATGAGGCATTCAGTGCTGCTACGGCGTTTGTGGCCGCCACCGCCGCTGATCGGGCACCGCAGAAAGTGTCTCAAGATGTGCAATTACAGCTTTATGGATTTTATAAGATTGCCACCGAGGGTCCGTGTACTGCACCTCAGCCCTCGGCCCTCAAAATGACCGCACGCGCCAAGTGGTAATGTTCTGCGATTCTGATTCTGATTCTTTGTTGTATTAATTTATTTTGAAATATGATTACGTCTTAGTAAACTCGATGCCTGGCTTTGATGGTGATAAACTTGAAGAGAGGAGCTTAATTGTTGTGGTGTGTACGAGACAATGATAAGATTTGAGGACAGAAGGTTTGGATGTGGTTAGAGAAAGTAATTTTGCAGCTAAACTAAAACATTTTCTTGTATTTTGGTTAAATTGGTAACTTATTGTTTCTAGATATTATCCTTCACTTGCTAAATTGTCGGTTGTGGAATATGCTTAATGGTCTTCGAGAAATAACCTAGTCAATGCTGCAACATTTATCAGAGAGTAATGTGGTGTAGAAAAAGTGGAAGCGAATCCCTGGGATTTATAACTTTCGAATTTCTTTCTGATAAAACTATATATCAGTTAAATATTTAATTGCTGACTATTAGAAAGATTACAATTGTGCTAGGCAAGCATGGCAGAGATTGGGTGCTATTCCCCCGGAAGAAGCAATGCAGAGGTATATTGCAATTGTCACGGAGTTATATCCTTCTTGGGCTGCTGGTTCAACTACTGTAAGATCGGAATCTTTTGTTTTATTATCATTCTATTTCTGTGGTACTTCTGTACATCTGCTTTACATTTTTTTTCTTGTTCCTTGTCTTCTACATGCCGATAACAGAAGAGAAAAGGTGAAGGTAGTAGTGATGTAGCAAGTGCAGATACTAAAGGACCTATGGGACCTGTATTCAGCACCTTTGTTTATGAGGAGGAATCTGGAAATGATTTGTAAGGTTCTTAGAACTTTGACATGCCTGAGTTCTATTGTGTGGTTGGTTTGTTTTATATGTTTGAGGCCTTCACGTGGTTGCATAAAGGTACCTAGATATCAATTGACTGGTATCTTTGGCTAACGGCGGCCATTATACGGGATTTTCTGTTTAAAAATTATAAGATAAAATATGCGTAGTAGTGTCTCACAAACCATCTGTGCATGTACATGCATTGATTCAGCACTGCTTGGGTTAACTAGAGCCCGTTGCCTCTGGAATTATGGATGGAGACCTTTTGAAAAAAAGAAAAGAAAACCAACACTAAAGTGCCATTCAGACAATTTCCCGCACAATTTTGTGATTAGTGTTTGTCTTTAATTCTCACTTGCTAGTGTCATTGGGTGAGAACCAGTTATCAATTGCATAATGTGGTGGAATTGCATGGTTATCATGACATAAATAATCCTGATGCTCTTTCCAACTAGAGTATGCAGACAGTGCTAAGACGGCTTGTATCTGACTGACTTTTTGGCTTTATATTTGGATTCTGGAAAAGTACTGAGTTTATGACTTTGTGTATTTTGTTACTGAAGTCATTTTAGCATATTTATGGAATGCTGGATTGTTGAACCATGGCCAGAGCACATCACTATATGAATCATTTCCTTTTCAAGCTTTTCCCCCTATAAAGGGACACAATTCCTGAGGGGGAATTTTCATGGGGCTTGGCTGTTATTTTTTTAGTTGGTCATGCAGTTCTTAATGTGTCTTTCCCTTTCAGAAGATTGGATGCCATACATGCCTTTGCAAGAGAAGGAGATCTGGAGAATCTGCTTAAATGTGTGGAAAGCGGTGTTTCAGTGGATCAAAAAGGTTTGTTACTTGTTTGTTGTCTTATTCGTTACTTTTTGTGTTCAATTGAAATCTCTGTTTAGATTTTATAAGTAAATTCTAGCGTCTGATGTTGATAGGGTAAATCATACTTGCATTTTTTGGCTAGGCCCATTGAGTATTTAATTGAGCGACGTGAAACTCAAGTTACAGGCTAGATTTGTAATCAGCAAAGTTTGAGCAGCACCAGGCTTGTCGCAATTAGGATTTTAAATAATTGAGATCACAGTGTATTGGAATACTAAAAAACTCTTCGGGAAAAATGATAGGATTTTACCCATGCAGTCAGTGAGTTGCGACGAGAATTAATTACGTCTCAGGAGTCAGGAGTGTGTTCCAATGACTGATTTGCATCGGTTAAGATATGTCCTGATAATAAGAGGCCAAGCTTAATTGCATGTTATTTCCCAGCTTGGCTTGGCTTGTTATTTATCCTTAGTGTCAATATTCCCCGTTCTTTTTTGTAAAGATGTTCAGTGAGATCTTTTCTTAGCATTTTGATGCACTCAACATAACCCCGCATCCTCTTTGAGAGTTCTTGTGAAATGATTGCAGATAGTGAGGGTAGGACACCATTGCACTGGGCTGTAGATCGCGGTCATCTTAACATCGCAGAATTGCTTGTAAGCCAGAGTGCTGATGTGAATGCAAAGGTAATCTAAAAGTTATTATGGTGATCTCTGTCAGATACTAATTGATTTTGTTGCTAGTTTTTATGTTGCATCTTTATGTTGTTGAATGTGGCCGGAAATAGTTTTGAACCAAGAAAATTTGGTTAGTGCCTTGCCATTTCATCACATAAAATCATCCCCTCCCTCTTTGTGGGTGTGGGTGTGGGTGAGTGTTTGTGTGAGATAGATTGTTCATTCATGTAACACTCCTTCCTTTTTAAAGAAAATGGGAAGAGTAGGATCAGGCATTTTCTTTACTGTTGGATGTCCCCTATATGGGTCGCATAAATGCCATCTCTAACCCTTGGAGAGTGCATATATGGCAACATTTAGTATCTTTTAGTACCTTTTAATGAGCAATCTGTTTAAATAGAGTCAGCATTTAGACTTGGCAGCAACTGCAAAAACTTTATGTAGATTTGGCTATAGGAAACATACTGAAATGTTTTTCATTGAATGTAGTTTTTCTATATGGTATATCATTCTGCGAGTGTTTGATTTTCTTCTTATTGTTTTCTGCGATGGAGAGCTCAATTTGATTGTTTTTCACATTTCTTGGATTATTGTTATTTGAAGGACAATGAAGGCCAAACACCGTTGCATTATGCTACTGTGTGTGAGAGAGAAGCTATTGCTGAGTTCCTTGTGAAGCAAAATGCTGACGCAGATATAAAGGACAATGACGGCAACTCTCCTAGTGATCTTTGTGAGCTGAACTGGTCTTGGATGAAACATGTGGCCGGCCAGTCTGACCGATGATTAATATTTGAGTTCCTCTCCCAGCTAATGTAATCTTTGATGATATCTGCTGGATGTACATGACAAATTACACTCCTAGCTTTCCCCCAACTTATCATATATTTAGATGGGTAATCGTTTTTATCCACTTTTGATGGTTGAATTCAGATGGTGAAATAGAATACATATGATACATATTGTCTCTCAGCTGACGGTAACAAAAGTGACCCTTAGAGTGTTATTTCTGTTTTGCTCCTCTAATTATTCTGAATGTGTATTTTGCAAAAAGTATAGTTCAGAATTGGGGCTATTCTTAATGGTATAATAATTGGTACAATGCAACTGTTGTTTTGTACTGTTGTGAAAATATCTATGTTGTATTTCTTGGTGCGTGCCTAGTCTCATATGTGGTCTAATAGTTGGGGCAACAATTTGGACTTGATTACAAAGTTGGCCAACCTCCTCGATAGAGCCATGTGAATGGACCAGGTGAGTGAGGATGTAAGTCTGTGGACCGCTTGCCCAGCCATACTTGACAGCAGTCTATAGTCATACGTACGTGGCTCTGTGAAAATGTACCTCAAACTCAACTGTCCAATTCATTTTTGGAACTGGGAAAATGTATGCAAGTTTTCATTTTGAAATTTGATGGATATCTCTATACACGTCTTTCAAAAATGGAAAAGAGGGAAGGAATAACTAGCACCAGGGAGTGGCGATCTCCCGATAGGTGCTTGTTTCCTCCTGTCTTCTACTTTGCTAACCCTACTACAAAAAATTTGTAAAGTAACCATCAGTAGTTTATCCTACCACTAAATTTCTTTGCACAAACAATAATGTTATTATCGCTCTACTACAGCTCATCGTGGGAATCATCATCTTCTTCCTCTCCTGATCCACCTCCAGGGGCTCCTCCCCCGGACCTTTGATAAACAGAGGTAATAATTGGGTTGCACACAGACTCAACTTCCTTCAGCTTTTCCTCATAATCCTCTTTCTCAGCACTCTGATTGTCATCCAACCATTCGAGGGCCTCTTTAACTGCTGTCTCAATCTTCTCCTTCTCATCGGACTCTAGTTTATCAGCAAGCTTATCCTTGTCATTGACCTGAGCCTTCATGTTGTAGACATAAGTCTCCAAGCTGTTTCGGGCATCAATTTTCTCTCTGACTTTCTTGTCTTCCTCGGCAAACTCCTCAGCTTCTTGGACCATTCGTTCAATCTCCTCCTGACTCAGTCGACCCTTGTCATTGGTGATTGTGATCTTCTCATATTTTCCTGCGGCCTTGTCTTCGGCCTTAACATTTAGAATACCATTGGCATCAACCTCAAATGTTACTTCAATCTGAGGAGTTCCTCTGTTTGAGCAAACAAATAAGTTTCTGTAAGATAAGGAAAAGGAACCCAGAATAAAAAGCTCTAGATTTAACACAAGCAAATAAGAACCTTGGGGCTGGAGCTATTCCAGTCAAGTCGAACTTCCCAAGCAGCCTGCAGTCCTTTGTGAGACTCCGTTCACCTTCGAAGACCTGTAGGTTAGCCAAAACAGATGGTATCAGCTAATTCCATTAAAAACCCGATAGGAGCTCTGAGCATACTGTAAATCCAGGTGTGTCTTATAATTCCACCAGGTGAATTGGGGAAACCTGTCATTCAAAAGGATGCAGTACCTGAATAGTAACAGTTGTCTGTTGGTCTTGGTAAGTGCTGAAAACTTGAGATTTTTTGGTTGGGATGACGGTGTTTCTAGGGATCAGCTTGGTCATCACACCACCAACAGTTTCAATACCAAGGCTGAGCGGGGCGACATCCAAAAGAAGGATATCTGATGGAAATAAAAGAAGATGCAGTAGTCAGTATATCTAAATTTTAGCTTTACTCTTACCTGGTTGGTAACTTAATCTAATAATGATAACTCACACAAAATAGCTACTTAGAAAGATTTATAATACCTTTGGTTTCATCACCACCTTCGCCACTCAATATGCCTCCTTGCACAGCAGCACCATAAGCAACTGCCTCATCTGGGTTCACACCCTTGTTAGGCTCCTTCCCATCAAAAAATTCCTTTAGGAGCTGTTGAACCTTGGGAATCCTGGTGCTTCCACCAACAAGAACAATCTCATCAATCTGGCGCTTCTCCAATCCAGCATCCTCCATGGCCTTCTTAACAGGCCCCATGGTCTTTCTGAATAGATCATTGTTCAACTCCTCGAAACGAGCCCTGGTAAGCGGTTCAGAGAAATCTACACCATCGAAGAGAGATTCAATCTCTATACGGACTTGATGCTGACTGCTCAAAGCTCTTTTGGCACGTTCACTTTCTCTCCTCATCTTCCCAAGAGCTCTGTTGTCCTTGCTAATGTCCTTCCCATGCTTCTTCTTAATTAATTTAATGAAGTATTCCATGATTCTCTGATCAAAATCCTCACCTGTAGAGTAAATAAACCAGCTTACTATGTGTTTAAACACTTCTACTCGCAACCCTACTGCAATTTTGACACAAGCCATGCAAAATCGTATGTATGGTAACAATTAGAAGGCAAATGATAGGTTTTGTTATTTAGTTAAGACAGATATACCGCTAGTTGAGTAAACACCATTATATTTTTAGCCAAAGTCCAAAATGGCTCAAATATTGTGTAGTTTTGCAACAAAAAAGAGTGAAATGGCCACCATGGTAGCAATTTGGTTCCTTACCTCCCAGATGAGTGTCTCCATTTGTGGCAAGAACCTCGAAGACACCATTGTCAATAGTCAAGATGCTGACATCGAATGTCCCACCACCAAGATCAAAGACTAGGATGTTCTTTTCCCCACCTTTCTTGTCCAAACCGTAGGCAATGGCTGCTGCGGTTGGTTCATTAATAATTCTTACAACATTCAATCCAGCGATTACACCAGCATCTTTGGTAGCCTGCCTCTGGGCATCATTAAAGTAAGCTGTAGAGTTCACACAAGAGGAAACAAATCAACCTCTAGAGTGATGTAAAATTCTCACTTAAACATAAGTGTAACTACAGAGTATAACTTTACCAGGAACAGTCACCACAGCATCCTTGATTTTCTTTCCAAGGTATGCTTCAGCTGTCTCCTTCATCTTCGTTAGAATCATGGCGCTAATCTCCTCTGGACTGAAGACCTTGGTCTCCCCATCTTTGATCTTGACTTCTATATAAGGCTTCCCATCCTTATTCACAATCTTGTATGGAACAAGCTTCATGTCCTTTTGAACCTCCTTGTCATCAAATCTATTAAGAAGCAAAGTCAGAGGCCTCATAATTGCTAGGTATCATCTCCCCACATATATAACAAAAATGGAAATGAAAAGTAACTAAACATTACCTTCTCCCAATAAGTCTTTTGACATCGAAGATGGTCCTCTCGGCATTAACCGCCGCCAGATTCTTCCCTGCCTCACCGATCAATCTCTCACTGTCAGTGAAAGCCACCCATGAAGGGGTAATGCGATTACCTTGGTCATTCGCTATGATTTCAACATGTCCATTCTTGTAGACACCAACACATGAGTAAGTTGTGCCTAGGTCTATCCCAATAACGGTTCCCAATTTGGTGGCTTCCTCTTTCGCAATAGAAAATGTAAGCAAGCATCCTGTTAAAGAACTAGGTCATTCTCCATGATTTAAACAAGTATAATGAACAACACATTAAAGCTCTTGAAATTTAACCTGTTCTCTATGCATAATGTATTTGATTTATCCCTTTGAACAAACAAATATTGCAGATTTGTAAACAATGAAATCTATATCAACATTATGTATTTGATTTATCCAACTGTACAAACATATATTGCAGATTTGTAAACAATGAAATCTATGTCAACATTAACCACTCCGTACGCTCAAAAACTGACAAATTACAGTCATCATACAACATTTTTCAGATAATTAATCATTCGCAACATATAACGTAACCGCACGAATAATGACCTATTTCAAACCAAAATTTAGTCCTAATCAGCGAAGCGCACTCATATGCCATCACATCAATGCGCTTCAAACGCTCATGCAAAAACGATCTGCGCCATTACAATCGCACACAGCAGTCAAAACGAGTATTGAAATCGAAGGAATCCAAATCCTTCCAAAAGGTTAAAAGAAGAAAATACAACATTGACATACCGAACAAGACGATTCCGAAAAGGATCAACGACGCGCGTCTCCTCCAAGCATCAGCCATCGCGTAAAGAAAGCTTCGAACTCTAACTCTTACGTTTCTCTCTCTTTCGCTTCTCAACAATGTCCCCCACAAGGTTGGATCTAGAAGGAGAGAATGAAGCCACATGTTTATATAGTAGCGCATATGTGGAGGGTCGTGGTTGAATGAACCGCAATAGCGTGCCATTGGTGATGACGTGGACCAATCAGCTTTTGAGACTGGTGGAGTTTAGTGTTTGAATGACAACTCGCGTCATTGGTGATGACGTGGACCAATCAGCTTTGGAGATTTGTGGAGGTTAATGTTTGAATGGCGGGAACGTGTCATCGGTGATAACGTGGACCAATCAGATTTTGAGGCTGGTTATATTGGCCAATCACATTCGACCTTGCCGTGGGACTGTTTCGACCGTCGGTTTGGCTTCTTCTACGACTAGAATTATCTATCATAAAATTTTCCTACGGTTTGTTTAGTTAGCAAGAGAATGGTGGAAAAAGGGTGAAAGAGAAAAAAAACAAAAAATTATGGAGTTTGTTTAGCAGGAAATGAAAGTTTTTCGGGAAAAAAATTTTTCCCGCATGATCAAACTTTCCCACATTTGATGGTTTTTTATTTCCCACAAAATTTGCAAGAAAATTTTTTTTCCTGTGAAACTTGTTTATCTGTTGCATTGTTTACCACTTTACCCCTATTTTAGCACACCACTACTCTTCTCAGCATTATGGGTAATTCAGACAATTACATAAAATCTCTTATAACTTTCTTGTTTTTCAAACTATAAAATAAATTTTTTTTAAAACTTTCTTACAAAATTTTCATCCTAATCAAACACAAACAAGAAAATATATTTTTTTTCACTTTCTTTTCTTTCACTCCACTTTCTATCACCTTCACTTTCTATCATCTTTTTCTTTCTAACCAAACGGACCCCTAGTAATCTAAGTTTTTTCTTAGAATTAGAACCTGTATAGATACTCAACTCGCATTAATGAAAACTTCACCAAAGCAAACAATATTATTTTTGAATTTTCCCAAAAAAAAATAAATTTAATGCTATTTTGTAAAAAATAAATTCACACATGAAAATTCATAAAGGACATTGAATTTACCTTGGGTGAAAATTCTAAATATTTGTGATTTTCTATAAGTCACACGTATCGAAAATATAGAGTACCTTTTATAAGAGTTGAAATTAGAATCTCGAAACAATAATGTTGGAAGTATTATTAGCCGAATTATTAACTTTGTATTACTACCTCTTCCATGGCAAAGGAGGAGACGACTCCTATCTGATGTGAGATGGGGATTGATACAAAGTTAAATAAAAACAAAAGAGATGTATTGGAATGGTAAAACTCTGTCTTATTTAGTTGACAAAGAAAGAGGGCCTATAAATAGGCTTTACATCAGAACACTATCTAATACCATCAACCACAACTCCTATAAAATAGGATCACACATAAGACACTTTCTCAGCCACGAAATCAAATAACCAAATACCCAAAGACTAGGACAAACAGTGACTAGATAAATATTAATAACAAAAAACATTTAAATCTTAACACCTTCCCCTAAACTGAAATCTGCAGAAATCAGTTTAAAAGAAAATCAACCCTCTGCAAAGTCCTCCTTTACAACAGCATGTGAACAAACTCCAAGTAGACCACGCAACTTCACAAATGTAGCTAAGTTGAGAGGCTTGGTCTGTATATCTGCAACTTGATCTTCACTTCGACAATGAACCAACTTGATTGTTCCATCCTTGCTGAGATCTCTTAAAAAATAATATTTCACATCGATATACTTGCTTCTTCCATGTAACACAGGATTCTTGGAGAGTTTGATTGCGGAGTTGTTATCACAAAAAAATGTAGTAGCTTCAACTTGCTTGAACTGTAGCTCTTCAAGAATTCTTCTCAACCAGATAGCTTGACAAGCACAAGCTGCTGCTGCAATAAATTCAGCTTCTGTAGTTGACAAGGTGACAATTGGTTGCTTCTTAGAAGACCACGAAACAGCCCTTGTGCCCAACATAAAAACATAGCCCGAAGTGCTCCTTCTATCATCTTGATCTCCTGCATAATCATTGTCAGTAAACCCGAACAACTCTAACTTTTCACCCTTCTTGTAGAACAGCCCAAAATCTCTAGTTCCTTGCAAGTAACGAAGGATTCTCTTGGCAGCTAACAAATGCATTTTTGTGGGATTCTCCATATATCTACTTATTAAACTCACAGAATACATTATGTCTGGTCTTGTTGCAATTAAATACATCAAACTGCCAACAATTTGCTTGTAAAGTGTGTTGTCCACCTTCTTCCCTTCATGATATTTGTTTAGCTTCAAGCCAAACTCAGTTGGAGTGCTTACAAGATTGCAATCCTTCATCTGAAACCTGTCCAAAATATCTCGCACATACTTCTTTTGTGAAATAAAAATCCCATTAGCTGATTGCACTACTTCTAAGCCAAGGAAATAGTGCATCATACCAAGGTCAGACATTTCAAATTCAACCATCATAAATTTCTTGAATTCCTTAAACATGACACCATCATTTCTAGTAAATATAAGATCGTCTACATATAAGCAGACAATGAGTAGTTTCCCCTTATCTCCAATTTTAACAAAAATTGTGTGCTCATATGGACACTTGTGAAAGCCTTCTTTCATAAAATAAGCCTCAATGCGACTATACCAAGCTCGCGGGGCTTGTTTTAATCCATAAAGAGCTTTCTTTAATCTATACACTTTATGCTCATTTTCGATCTTAATATAACCAAGGGGTTGTTCTACAAATACCTGCTCCTCCAAGTTTCCATGCAAGAATGCCGATTTGACATCCAACTGGAAAACAGGCCATGAGTTCTTCGCCGCCAATGCGATCACCAACCTGATTGTATCATGTCTTGCAACAGGAGCAAAAACTTATGTATAATCGATCCCATATTCATGCGTATATCCCTTAGCTACCAAACGCGTCTTATACTTATCAACTTCACCATTTTCCTTTAGTTTTGTTTTGAAGACCCACTTTACACCAATGGTTTTGTGGCCTTTCGAAAGATCAGTCAGCTTCCAAGTATCATTTCTTTCAATGGCGTCAATTTCATCATCCATCGTCTTCCGCCATTTTGCTTCTTTGACGGCACTTTCAAAAATTGTAGGATCACAATCTGAAAATAAAGCAAAGTGAGTAATTGGATCTTCAATTTCAGTTACCTCATAGTCTTCCATCCATGCGGGCCTTTTTCGAATACGACGAAGAGATCGAGCTACTGTTGTTGGCAAAATTTCAGCAGCTGGTGGAGTTGTTTATGATGAATTTTCAGGCATAAAGGCTGCTGGAGTTGGCTCTCTTTCAGAATCATAGTCAAAAAGAACTTGAGTAGGTTGCTGCCTATTCCAATCCCAAGTGTTTACCTCATCAAAGACAACGTCTCGGCTGGTCACAATCTTCTTGGTTAGTGGATTAAACAATTTATACGCTTTGGATGTTTCACTAACACCAAGAAAGACACATTTTTCCGCTTTATCATCAAGTTTCTTCCTTTTCTCATCCGGGATATGTGCAAAAGCGATGCAGCCAAAAATTTTAAAATAATCTACAGCTGGTCTCTTTCCACTCCAAGCCTCCTCTGATGTCATGTTTTGAACAGCAAAAGTAGGACTTCTGTTCAAGACATGGATGCTCCAATTTACAGCTTCTGGCCCAAAACTCTTTGGTATTCTCCCTCTTACTAGCAAGCTTCTCACCATATTGAGGATGGTTCTGTTTTTTCTCTCTGATACACCATTTTGTTGTGGTGTATAAGCAGCTGTCAGCTCTCTTCGAATGCCATGAACTTCACAAAAAATTTCAAATTCGGTTGAGCAATATTCTCCACCACGATCTGTTCGGAAGGTCTTAATGGACTTTCCTGATTCATTTTCCACACGAGCCTTGAAGCTTTTAAATGCACAAAAAGCTTCTGATTTTTTCTGCAAAAAATAAGCCCAAGTTTTTCGAGTATAATCATCAATGAAGGTAATAAAGTATTTTTTACCTCCATTAGAAAATGGTGTTATCGGGCCACAAATATCAGAATGAATTAGCTCCAAAGCACCTTTTGCTCGCCATGACTTCCCTTGGGGAAATTGAGAACGATGTTGTTTGCCAACAACACATTCTTCACAAACTTGGGAAGGAATACTAATCTGAGGAAGTCCTGTCACCATATTTTTCTGTTGGAGGGTCTTCAAACCACCAAAACTCAAGTGGCCATAACGAAAATGCCACAACCAAGAAGGATCTTTTGCTTCAGCTACCAAACAAGATTGCACACTTTTAATCTTCAATGGAAACAACCTGTTTGAACTCATTTACACAACAGCAATAGCTCCTCTAATAGGATCATAAATCTCACAAGCACCCTTTTGAATAATGATTACATAACCCTTTTCTTGCAATTGACCAGCACTTAACAAATTGCTTTTCAAGTCAGGAATATAAAGGACATTAGAAATTATTTCTACAAAACCATTCTTGGTTCTTATCTCAATATCACCCTTTCCCATCACCCTCACAGTGGAACAATCACCAAAACTTACTGTAGAATGAAAGCCTTCATTTAAATAAGAAAAAGATGACTTACTTCCACACATGTGGTTACTGCAGCCCGTATCCACATACCAAACATCAGACTCGGGTTCCTGATTAGCTTGAACAACCATCAACAAAGTTTCTACTTCCTTCTTCTCGACAAAATTCGATTGCTCTTCCTTTTCTTTGTCATTAGGCAGCCTAGTATAACATTCAGAACGATAATGTCCAAATTTATGACATCTAAAACACTCCACCTTGGATTTGTCAAAATGTTGATCTCGTCCTCTGCTTTTGCCCTGAAATTGATCATCATTGGCTTTGAAATACCTGCTGCCATCTCTATTGCCTCGATTTCCCCTTCCTCTACCCTTTCCTCTAGAGTTTGAGAAAAAAATAAAGGTAGAAGCCTTCAAAGCTTGCTCCTCTGAAGTTGAACTTCGGTTCATCTTCTGTTCATGGACCAGTAGGGAGCTCTGCAGTTCATCAAGAGAGAATGCATCTATGTCTTTCGATTCTTCAATTGAACACACAACATAATCAAATGATGGTGTCAGGGAACGCAATATCTTCTCCACAATGGTGACATCTTCCATCTTCTCACCATGGAATTGCATTTTGTTGCTTATCTCCATAGTCCTGGCACAGTAACTGGTTACAGATTCCCCATCCTTCATTTGTAGGGTCTCAAAATCTCTTCTCAAAGCTTGAAGCTGTGCATGCTTCACTCTAGCAGAGCTTTGATATTTTTTCTTCATGGAATCCCAAATATATTTGGAAGTTTCTTTGCTAAGAATTGTTTCCAAGATGGGATGATCAATTGCCTGAAAAAGGTAATTTTTTGCCTTCAAATCTTTTAGCTTTCTCCCTTCCAACTCTGTTTTCTGGGCATTCGTCAAGACAATATTTTTTGCTGGTTCTTCAACTCCAGATTCAATGATCGGCCAATACTCTTTTGACCGTAGAAAATTCCCCATTAGCATACTCCAATGGTCATAGTGACCATCAAAACGTGGGATTGCCGCTTGCACAAAGTTGGAATCTGAGGCCATTGTTTCCTGCAAAAATAAAGCAGAGGAGAAAATAGTTGCGACTATTTTGGACTGTTTTGGGGACTCTCACTGTTTGGGACTCTCACTATTTGGGACTCTCTTGCTGGAACTCTCACACGTTTTCTGGCTCTAATACCACTGATACAAAGTTAAAGAAAAACAAAAGAGATGTATTGGAATGGTAAAAATCTGTCTTATTTAATTGATAAAGAAAGAGGGCCTATAAATAGGCTTTACATCAGAACACTATCTGATACCACCAACCACAACTCCTATAAAATAGGATCACACATAAGACACTTTCTCAGCCACGAAATCAAATAACCAAATACCCAAAGACTAGGACAAACAGTGACTAGATAAATATTAATAACAAAAAACATTTAAATCTTAACAGGGATAAAGGCTACTGGAGCTCAAGTCTGTCAAATCGGCCAAAATCCTTCCGTGAAGGATTTGAGTGAGACAAAACTCACCCCTCACAAAAACTCACTCCCTATCCAAATCTATGGCATATGATTTGTCATATGAAGGCTCTCCAAAGGTTAAACATTTTATTGTAGAAAGCCTGCAATAATGCCTTAGCTACAAGAGACAATCTTTTCAAGAGACACTGTGCATCATCTCCAAACTACCTGC
>CM042201.1:21166893-21184739 GCA_023539305.1 Ilex asprella | reverse complement strand
GTCCTTAGAGCACAAACCTTAAAATCCCTTGATATTAATCCTCAGACTGGACTTTCAACAGCTCCATATCAAATGGGAAATCGAAATGTTACAGTGAGAATAATTGTAAGAGACATTAACGGTAACTTTAATGTCTGTGTTGACTAACTTTCTTCCCTTGAGTTGGGTCAACTGCCCCACCAGAGTTTAAGGTTTTCTTAATTTTTAAATGCCCCACCTGATTAAGGTTATCTTAATTTTTAAATGTTATTATTTATTTCCAAGTTGAATGAAATAGATAATTTTTCATGTTCAAAAAACAATTATAGAAAGGTTCCCGACGCGACAACAAAAAATTCTAAAGTTTAATTTGTTGAAATAAAAACATCACTCGTGAGGTGAAATCATTAAGAGTTTATTTGGTTAGCAAGTAAATACCGGAAAACACAAGAAAAAGAAAAAAAATGGAACTTTTTTCTTGTTTGTTTAGCAAGAAAAGGGAAGAAATTACATAGAAGTGAGATCGTGAGGCCCACCAAATTTTCTTGTATACGACATTTTTTATTTTCTATAAAATTAACAGGGAATTTTTTTCCAATTAAAATGTGGGCTAGTGCTCACACTTGACCCTTTTGCCCATAGTAATCTATTATCTTTTCCCACATATGAATATCAAATTGAACAACAAAACTAACTAGGAAACCAAAAAACAAAAAGCCCTCAAAGGTAAACTTGATTTAATATAATTAAGGATAATTTAATTATAATTTATTTTTATTTAAATCAATTTAATATCATTTAGGGTAATTTAGATAATTAAATAGATTTTATATTCTTTTAAACAATAGAATGATTTTTTTTAAAAAAAAATACTTACAAGTTTTTTCTGCCAACCAAATAATGCATGAAAATAAATTTTCTTTCATTTTCTAAATTTTAAGTTTTTAACATCCCTATTTGAATCGATAAAAATGGTGACGTGTCAACCATGCATTGTTTCTACATTAATAATATTTGATATTTATTATTTTATCATAATAGGTGGATAAATGCGTAGTCTCTCAAGTTCAACATCTCATTCAATATAGATAAGGATATTTTAGACAATTCTCAAAAAAAATTAACAACTTTACTACCTTTCAAACAATAGAATGATTTTTTTTAAAAAAAAATTCTTTCAAAAATTTCATGTAACTAAATACATGAAAATATATTTTCTTTTCTTTTTCCATCATTTTACTTTATTTTCTACCACTTTCATTTTTTACCATTTTTTTTTCTAATCAAACCGACTCTAAATTAATTATAAAAGATACTGTGCATGCATGATATACGTCTTTTTCTTTCTGAACGATGCATGATATATGTCACTAGTCCTACTAACTAGACATAATTTTATTTTATTTTTTGACATTTTTTTATTCAAGAAAAAATATTACTAAACGGTATATCAATTTTTTTTTGCATTTTTTATTGGCTACTTTGTCCTCCATTTGCAAACAATCTATTCTGTTAGATCTAATCTAAACAATAGAACTAAAATGCTTAACTACCGTTTTTGCCGGTTTTTTTTTTTTTAATTTTCAGCCGGTAGCTTGAAGACTATTCGCTACATTTATTGAACCATGGAATTTATTGCCACAAACAACACAATGCAAAGTGTAAAAAATAAATGAACCTCCCATAGGAAAATTACAGTTCATATAATTAAGAGTAATATTATTTAAACTTAAAAAATTAATTTAATTTATTGACTTAATTTGCTGTGATTTCATATGAATTATTTGATCAATACCAAATTTTAATGTTTGATGAGGTCTACAGTGAATCCAAATATCACAGTGAATTAGGTCAGCAAATTATGTCAGTAAATTATGTCACAATAGTATTGTTCTATAATTAAATAACTAGAAATAACTCATACCTGAATGCACGGTACAATATGAGTGATTTTGAAAAGAATTTTAGTGGTTATTCAATGAATTTATTTGAAATTGTCGAATGAACTTATCGAAATCAGTCTTATTTTATATGACATATTACCCACTCATATCGTCTAATAATTACACATGTAAGATTCATTATTATCTTATCATTAAATTATTACAACATGATTTTGAGAGTATAACCCTTGCAATAAATATTTTCTCCTCCAACAAATATTTTTATAATGTTTCTTTTCTATTATCTCCTATTTGTCTATATTTTTTAGTTATTAACTAGAGTAATTATTATTTGAAAATCCATCCAAATCAAATCTATTATAACATGGGCATGGGGTGCTTGAACCTTTTTAATCTTCACATACTAATTATTAGTATTTTTCTTCGACTAAAGAAATTGCCTAATCAGTTCAAATCGAGGAATCGAAAGAGTAGTAGAGGAGACATGAGTAGGGCTGTTAGTTAAGTCAAGCTTGAACATTATTTTAAGCTCGTTTAAGAGTAAATAGTTAAATGAGCCAGTTCATTTATGTGTAAATTAAGCTCGATAAATGTTCGACAAGGACTCGATTAACACCCTAGACATGAGAGATAAATGTGTTTTTTGTAGTCAATTTAAATACTATAAAACCCGTTAATCAATGTAATTGATTATTTGCATTTGAGATATACACTTGTATTCAAAACAATCAAAGACATACGGTAACTGCCGTGGTCAGGGCTCCACCTAATAAATCCTAGTAAAATATTATTGGAAAAATTATACAGACATTAAGCATTACTGTAACCATTAATTCAATTCCAGCTTTACATCCGCGTCGTCTCTCTCCCTCTCTCTCTCTCTCTCCCTCTCCCTCTCCCTCTCCCTCTCGTAGGGCTTTCAGAGCGCCGCTTTTGGTCTCGATCCGGGAGTGTAGTCTCTTCACTCATTACCGCCGCAACTGTCAGGTAGTTCATCATTACTTTACTATAGTCCTCTTTTTATTGTTCAATTTTCATCCGAGTTAGGGTTTGTATATACTGATTTTGATGTTGGATCTGTACTGCGTTGATCTGGTTTTTCCTACCGATACCTTAGGATTCAATCCTCAAAATTTACTCTTTTTTGTTTTTGCATTATTTTTGTGAAAATTGTAAATGTATTCGGGGACCGAAACTTGTAGTTTCAGATTTCAGATTTGATCGTTTTAATTGTCTAATCTGTTTAATGTTGTTAAATTGGTAACTCAATGCAGTTAATTTTTGTAAAAGAACTGAACTATTTCAGTGCTAATTAGCTGGCTATGTGGATATTTGATATGGTGAAATTAGGGGTTTTGGTCGATAGATTGCAGTTTTTTTCGGTGCTGATTGATGTAGTATGTATTGATCTTTGATTCCTGTTGATTCAGCTGGGATTTTTAAAGTCCTTTGTAGCTTTACACTTTCTGCATCGGAACAGTTAGGTTGATTATTTAAGGTATAACTTTGCTTTCTATTCGGATCTGTAATAAATTGGTTTCATTTAAGATTTTTGTATTCCGCTTAGTAATCCCCGTCGTTTTCTGCTCAAGTGGATTACGGTCAATGTTTTATTTTGTAGATCTTTTTGTTTCAGGTGTGTCTGTGAATAATCGGGTTATTGTATCTATTATTGAAGTATTTAAGATCTTTCTGTTTCTCAAAGGCTTGTTATTTATGCTGTTCACTTCGTCCCTAATTGATTTAGAGAAACTTGGCTGAACTGTTTAGCCTTAGATCAATTCTTAAGGAGTGTTAGATTTTTTCAATGCCTGGTTTTGTCATTGAGCTGTTGTATGGAAGGAAAAAGGTTGACAATTTGACACAACTGTCTTCCTGACATTCAGCTCAGTCCTACTAATCGGCTTTGCTGGGACAAGTTTTGTTTTTGCAGGAATTACAACGCTATTAACTGCAAGATTTCAATTTTTCTTCCCTTTTTCTCCTACATTTCTCTCCCAGCATCCAAATTGGTAGGCAGGTTGGAATGTGGAATAGAGTTGTTTGGTTAAATTTTGCAGTTTAATTAAAATTTATAGTATGTTTTTTTGTCCTTTTTCCCCCTTGTTCTTGTATGATAGAATTGTGACTTAGTTGTATTTTAGATGCATTCAATGTGCCCTTTTTGGATTATTCATATTTCTAATATATGAAGTGCGTCATACTCTCAGATATACAATTGCGATGGAAGTCACCCAGGTGCTTTTGAATGCACAAGCAGTGGATGGAACTGTGCGGAAACATGCAGAGGAAACTTTGAAACAGTTTCAGGAGCAAAATCTCGCCGGATTCTTGTTGTCTCTTTCTGGGGAGCTTGCTAGTGATGAGAAACCTGTCGACAGTCGGAGATTAGCAGGTCTGATTCTAAAAAATGCTTTGGATGCGAAGGAACAACATAGGAAGTTTGAGCTTGTTCAAAGGTGGTTGTCACTAGATGTGGCGCTGAAAACCCAGATCAAGACATGCTTGCTACAGACCCTCTCATCTCCTGTGCCTGATGCTCGTTCAACTGCATCACAAGTCGTTGCAAAGGTTGCAGGCATTGAGCTGCCGCAGAAACAGTGGCCTGAACTGATAGGATCCCTCTTGTCAAACATTCACCAGGCTCCTGTTCATGTTAAGCAAGCTACTTTAGAAACTCTCGGGTATTTGTGTGAAGAAGTTTCTCCAGATGTCATAGACCAAGATCAAGTAAATAAAATACTTACAGCTGTAGTTCAGGGTATGAATGCATCTGAAGGGAACAATGATGTGCGACTTGCTGCTACACGAGCATTGTATAATGCTCTTGGCTTCGCTCAGGCAAATTTTACTAATGATATGGAGCGTGACTATATTATGAGAGTTGTTTGTGAGGCAACTTTATCCCCAGAATTGAAGATTCGACAGGCAGCTTTTGAGTGTTTGGTCTCCATTTCATCTACTTATTATGAGAAATTAGCTCCGTACATCCAGGATATTTTTAACATCACAGCAAAGGCTGTGAAGGAAGATGAGGAGCCTGTTGCTCTTCAAGCCGTTGAGTTCTGGAGCTCAATTTGTGACGAGGAGATAGATATTTTGGAAGAGTATGGGGGTGAATTTACTGCAGACTCTGATGTCCCTTGCTTTTATTTTATTAAGCAGGCTCTTCCTGCACTTGTTCCTATGCTGTTGGAGACACTTCTTAAGCAGGAGGAAGATCAGGATCAGGATGAAGGAGCTTGGAATCTTGCTATGGCTGGGGGAACTTGCCTTGGTTTGGTTGCACGGACAGTGGGAGACGAGATTGTCCCACTTGTTATGCCTTTCATTGAAGGGAACATAACAAAGCCTGATTGGAGGCAGAGAGAGGCAGCCACTTACGCCTTTGGTTCCATCTTGGAGGGTCCGTCTCCTGACAAGTTAATTCCCACTGTAAATGTTGCACTGAATTTCATGCTCACTGCATTGACAAAAGACCCTAATAGCCATGTGAAGGACACAACAGCTTGGACTCTGGGAAGAATATTCGAATTCCTTCATGGTTCAACTGTGGAGACGCCTGTTATTACTCAGGGAAATTGCCAGCAGATTATCACCGTTCTCCTTCAGAGCATGAAGGACACTCCAAATGTTGCCGAGAAGGCCTGTGGCGCTCTTTATTTTCTGGCTCAAGGTTACGAGGATGTGGGCATATCATCTCCCCTAACTCCTTATTTCCAGGAAATCGTTCAGTCACTTCTCACTGTTACTCATAGAGAGGATGCTGGGGAGTCACGATTGAGGACTGCTGCATATGAGACATTGAATGAAGTGGTGAGGTGTTCGACGGATGAAACATCGCCCATGGTGTTGCAGTTAGTTCCTGTTATAATGATGGAGCTTCACCAAACTCTTGAAGCACAGAAGCTTTCATCTGATGAGAGAGAGAAGCAGAACGAGTTACAAGGGCTTCTTTGTGGTTGCTTACAGGTCATCATTCAGAAGTTAGGGGCATCAGAGCCGACTAAGTACGTCTTCATGCAATATGCAGATCAAATCATGAGTCTCTTTCTCAGGGTTTTTGCTTGTAGAAGTGCGACTGTGCATGAGGAGGCAATGCTTGCCATTGGAGCCCTTGCCTATGCCGCTGGCTCAGACTTCGCAAAGTACATGCCAGAGTTTTATAAGTACTTGGAAATGGGTCTTCAGAATTTTGAGGAATACCAAGTCTGTGCTGTCACAGTGGGTGTTGTTGGTGATATATGCAGGGCGTTGGATGATAAGGTTCTGCCTTACTGCGATGGCATTATGACCCAGCTCCTTAAAGACTTGTCAAGCAACCAGTTGCACAGATCTGTGAAACCTCCAATTTTTTCGTGCTTTGGTGACGTATCGCTTGCAATAGGGGAAAATTTTGAGAAGTATTTGATGTATGCCATGCCTATGCTCCAGAGTGCGGCAGAGTTGTCTTCCCACACATCAGGTGCGGATGATGAAATGATCGAGTACACCAATCTTCTAAGAAATGGGATATTGGAGGCTTATTCGGGGATCTTTCAAGGTTTTAAAAACTCTCCTAAAACTCAGCTGTTGATTCCTTATGCACCGCACATCCTCCAGTTCCTGGATAGCATTTACATGGAGAAAGACATGTGAGTCATTGCTGCGATAATTCTTGTCACTCAATATATCTGGTTTGATTATTTAATTTCTAACCTTCTTTTACGGCTACTCTCAGGGATGATGTGGTGATGAAAACTGCGGTTGGGGTTCTTGGAGATTTAGCAGATACACTGGGTAGTAACGCAAGTGCTTTGATTCAGCAATCTCTCTCATGCAAAGACTTTTTAAACGAATGCTTGTCCTCAGATGACCATTTGATTAAAGAATCTGCCGAGTGGGCCAAGTTGGCTATCAGCCGTGCCATTTCTGTTTGAGGCTGCGGCCACTTGGTATACACTTTTGCTTTTAGAAGTCCCTGCATGCATATGGGTGTGTCGAGTCGGGGTCCGGGTGCATTCAACATGTCAGGTCATCGCCATTTTCTGACAACTGAAGTAATTGGTCTTCAAGTTGTCACTAACTCTTGCATCAGCACCATGGGTCGGGTTATTGTCTATTGTCACCAAGGGAGTGGGGAGGGATGGCTTCTCAGAATTGGTAAATGCTTTTCTTGGACTATGAAAGATTTATGTTGTCGGTGCTGGAAGATTGGGAAACTGGTAATGAATTGTAGCTGTGATGTGGTGAATAGACAACTGAAGCTGCTTGGTCATTGGTTCTTTGTCAGTCTAACTCATATTGCAATGACTGGCCCATGCCACCCCAGTGGTGCCATCTTCTCCAATTGGGTCGGAGGTCAAAATGCAAAGCTTCACATCACTCTTAAGGCCACCGCATTCTTAATTTCATCTTTTTCCCATAACTTATTTTACCCCCTTTTTGGTCAATTTGTCTCGCATTGGTCATAGTCTTCTGCATCTTGTTGTCATAGTCAGATTCCGTAGCGTCTCATTCACTTCTGTTTCCATATATACATTTGGAGGTTGGGGTTTTACCTACTCTTATTCAGAACATTACGTTTTGCATCATACACATTTCATTTTTGTCAGTTGTCAGCAGGAGGTCTGTAAAAGTTAAGTGTTGAATACAATGCATCCATGAAATCATATTTTGCTGCTGCTGCTTTTTTTTTTTTTTTATAATAATTCCCGTTCTCTCATAAAGTACAGGTCTTTTTGTATCATGCTTGGATTGTGTGATCATATTTTGATTCTCTATCCATAAAGAGTATATATTTTGAGCTTGTCATCAATTGTGATGACCTTTGAAGGATAGGGAAGAGGATTGGAGTTTCACTTGTTGGGAAGGAGAGGCAATGTATTTTGTGGTCTTGCCTCAATTTTTTTTTATTTGGCCTTTCGAATGATACATTATATAAGTTTTATGTAAATTTGTTCTTGCTTTATACTGCTATTGTGTACATGTTAAGTGTAAAATGTGCATGGATTGGTCAGGTTTTTATGCATGCCATTGACAGGTTTTCGAAGTTGAAGCCAGAAACATGGGCAAGTAAGTTCGTTCGTTCTTTCTGACAATTTTTTTCCATTGCCGAGTAATGTTACTTTTTATCGAATATTACTAAAACCCTCCACCTATTCGAGGATGGTAAACAAGATGCACACCGTATTGCATCATTTGGTGTGGGAAATTATGTGCATAATTTGTAAGGCAGTTTTTGCCAAATTTATCCAGAATAACAATGATGTGGTTTGACCATCTAATCAGAAAATTACAGGTAGAATATATTAATTTTATGTGTTAATGATTGGAGGTGATGGTTATAATTATGAAACTAGTGGGTGTATTTATAGTTTTTTAATTGAATGGTGACATTACATGATAATAATGTAATGATATAGTGTCACTGTTTTAAGAAAATATTTATTACAACGGTGATCTTGCATAACAATGTGACGTGGTATTACTTATTAATAATATTAAAATAAATAAGTAAATGAAGTTCACAAAAATTAATATCTAACTTGTAATGTAAGCAAATTATTTTTACTCTTTTTTCATAAAAGTTCAAGCGAGGTTTACCTTGCACACTTAGAGTTTTATTATTAGTTGTTGATACTGTGTCATCAATAGTGACATGATATTACCGTTGAATTCATATTTACTCCACTACCTCTCTTTCTCTCTCTTTCAATGCAACTGTAATTCAACGTCATTATTGTTACATAGTTTCAATATTCAATTAAAAAATTTCATGTGGACAAAATGAATTTTATTATTTTTATAACTACGAGTAATCACAACATCCAATTATCAACACATAAATCAGTGAGATTTACTTTATTCATTTGTCATTTTCTAATTGACTTGTGATGCCATGATAACGTGGGGTCACAATTGCCTTGAATATTTTCTCCATAAGCAGCAAGACCATCTACATATTTTCGTCTTCAAGTGCTCAGCTCCAAAAGGGAATGATACTGCTTATTCTTGACGTTAGTGATGCATTACACACGTGTTAATCTACAATCGCGTTAAGGCTAGTGAATTAAAAATAAAAAAAGAAGTTAGAGAAAAACGACGAATAAGATGGTGCAGTGAAAATATCCTGTGAATATTTGCGATATGACTGCCACCATCCACCTTTAAAATAAGTAGTGGGGGTAGACAAATTTTCTTCTCCTTTTTCTTTCTCAGGATATCCTCCATGTGAAAAATTGTGAAGTGGGTTTCTATCACAAGACATAACCAAATAGTGCAATGTCAAAATAGGAGGGGGAGCAGGCACCAAATTGATTGGGATGAGCCACGTTCAGCAGTTGCTTAGTGATTTCAACTGCTACTCAGAGCACTTACCCTCTCATTCCTGCCTTCCGCCAACCAAAACAGTGAATGTCTTATGCACCTACCATTGACTGATTATATCAAACTCCACTCAATAGTCAAATTTCTTACTAAAACTTTCACAACAAGAGCAGCCGGAGATTGTTGAAAGTTGTGTGATAGCACAAGCATGTGCAAGAACACACACACACACACACTCAAAAAAGGGAAAAAAGAAATCTGCACCACAAAATGTCAATTCTAAATTTGGCACATGTGAAAAAGTTTCTTGTAATAATTCAATGATATTGTCCGTTTTGAATAGCTGCTCACGGTTTTAAAACTCATTTTGCTCCCTAAAGCACCACAAGTCCCTATGTGGGCCCACTTAAGGACCTTAAGCTTGTCACTACGTACCCACCTAAGCAAGCGTCCTTAAGGGACCCCGTTCAACCACTACAGGTGGATTTGACTACGATCTCACTGTAACTAACCGGTAATTACATATAATTTTGTTTACTCTAGGTTATTACTCACAACAATTTACACATAGTATATACATAGATAGACCAACAATCTTTTCTAATCAGACAATACAATAAAGGTCCATGGATCGAAAACCTCAGTAACCTACCAACCAACCTTTTATCAAGGTCTTTTGCACTGTTGAACGGCTGAACTTTCGGTTGTAACATTTGTCATTCAATGGTTGTATGTCATAGCTTCAGTAGTATGCCTGTGTAACAACCCAGTCATTTTGTTTCCCCAACATGATAGAACCATTGTGGAGGACAGAGTTTTAGTTACTTAATCATTCTATTAAGCTCCAAAAGACACTATCATTACTCCAGGACAAGAGATAATCAATCTAACCTGTTGTCTTAATAAATAACTAAGACAGATTGAGTGTTTAGAAGTTTAAAGTGTTGTGTTCTGTGGTGTTGTCTGCCTTTTGGTAGTGCTGCCAACTAATGGCTCACCAGAATTCCTATTCAACCCTAAAAAAATCTTTTACATTGATTTCATATGTAGGCCACTGTCCACCAAATCAAATTTAGGAAAGTGACAAAGCCGAAATAAAAGGATCAGAAAGGCACAAACTTTTAAGGTGGTGTTTGGTGATTTGAAGAGAAGATGTAGGTACTTGTCTCAGGGAATTTCACATTCCAAAAGGATAGAAATTTTTTGGGAAAAGTAAGTTTAGAGTTCACACAAAATGAGAAAACTCTATGTTTTGTGTTTGCTTTTATGCGGTAAGCGGACTTTTAAACACACTCATATCAATGTGAAAGCGTGTTTGCAAAATAAGCATTCAAGGTTTTCGATTTAAAGTGTGCTTTGTAAACTTGTTTTTTTTCATGTGAACAATGGAAAATTGAAAAATCAGTCAAAAACTACGGTAAAAGGGTGTACTCAGTGCACAAGACTCCTGTCATTGCGGGATCTAAGATGGTTAGATGTATGCAATTTTATCCCTGCAAGTAAAAAGATTATTTTTGCAACACGAATCCGTGATCTCCAAGTCACAATGGAACAATCTTACCGTTGCGCCACAATAAAATCAACTAACTACAGTAGCATGGCAATTAGTTCTATCTTTTTACATTCTATGAATAAGTCTAACACCAACAGTTGTACATCCAAACAGCACTGATACAGTCTGCATGGTCTTATTTACTATTGAAACAAAAGGAGACCAAAGAAGTAAGAATTTGATTGATGATTAACATCAGCCATTTGCCCACTATGCCAGGATCGAGTGGATGGAAGAAAAGCAGATTAACTCATAAAAAAGTGAAAGAATCAAAAGGCAAGCTGAACATTGCAAAGTTTGAGCCATGCAAGATTTTGATGAAGGTGTCCAGAGGCATACAATTGATTTGATGTAAGAAATATAGGTGCGGTTGACTTCTATCTTGTGGCTCATAGATAATGCATTTTATCATCATGGTATAGCTGTTGGGTGGGGTGCACTATGACAACAGCTCTCAAGGCACTTTCTTTAGCACAAAATAAGAATAAAAGGAGTCCCCCTTCCCCCTTCAAGCTTTCATCCTAAAACTGTTGTCTACATCCTATTGACACTGAAGACAACAAAATCAGCCATGGCTGTTAGGATCGAGACGTGTCTTTCTGTTTTCCTCATTTTACTCATTTATTCATCTCCAGGTGAGCCACTTCTCAATGTATTCTGTAACTTCAATTCTAAACTTCCCATTTGGCTACTAAATGACATAAATGCTATATACAATTCTGTTTTCTCCTCTCTAGGCACAGTTGAGGCTTTTGATGACGCCATGAATACCATTTCCTCAATCCACAAGGTAGTTTTTAGCACATGAATGTAGTATTCTTGACAAATTTTGAATGCCTGAATTTTTTCGGTGCCAAATACACTGGAACTAACATGATGCCAGCTGTGTATGATGTAAATTGGCAGTAATGCATGTAGAAAAACCACATAGCAGTAGCATCACAGAACACATGTAAACATCAATGTAGACGGGGGAAATTACAGTTCACCAACACATATGCTTCCCACCAACGTTTAATGAATAAGTTCCATGAGTTTTGCTAATCATTTCTTTGTGTTTTGTGAAGGGTGGTGTCCGACTAAATTCAAGGAAGCTTTTGGCGCACGAATCAGTGTTAGATTATGACGATGCAGGAGCCAACACCAAGCATGATCCCAGGAAGGGGAAACCAGGTGGAGGTGGTGGAAAGAACCGCTGATTCCATTCATGATGCTTGTGATCCCAGTCTGTATGCTAGATGCTTTCCAGGCATATTTTTGATAATGTATGAGGAGACATAATATAGCATATTATATGAACTATATAGTATGAGTTATATAGATATATTAATAATGCTGGTGTCCTCTTGTGGGCATAATAAGGAAGGTGATTCAAGATGGTATTTCAGATGATCTTTGTGTACTTCTCTGGCTATTGCTTATCTAGTACTATAAGGCAGTAAGGCACTAATTAACAAAGCTGGTTCATTGTTTGTAGTACCTTGCAAAATTTGGTTATTAATCTTCTTCTCTTCCACCAAGTGAGAGAACCTACAGTTAGCAAACACAGTGAACACAAAATTATAATGAAAAGACACCAAAATCTCACTTTTTAGAGGGTAAGAAATGTTGCTAGTTGTATCCAAAAGGTTCTTGGTCCATGTCTTCACTCATGCATGCAGTGGTGCAACTCAATGCCACTAAAGAATCAGAGTGAAATAAGAAATCAATGATAGATGCATCAAAATAAGCAAATGTGATTCTTGCAATGATATATGCATCAGCAATGAATATTAAAACATAATTAAAATTTTCTTCAGATTGTGTACCTGCTAATCCGTTTAAGATTTAGGACGTATATTTACAAACAATAGATGAGGGGTAAAAATCTAGGTTGAATTATTGTATACAGAGACGGCAGGCTTCAAACTCATAAAGGAAGCTGAGATGTCATCCATATTCCAAATGAAACAATACCAATAGTTGCAAAAGCCTGTCCCAATTCATACAAATAGTTTTGTTGCGGCAGAGGCAAACTTTGCCAATCTGTATGCCTGTGCACAAGTAAGAGCCAAGAGCAAATGAAAAGTTAAAAAGAAAGGAAGGGTGTCATTCTTTAATCAATAAAATAGCTGCAAAGAATTCATAGATGTAGAGAATAGGTTGATGATTCAGGAACATTATGCTCCAATATCTCCACTAACTCACCCCAAGTCACATCTATCCTTTTAGCAGGGGCAAAGAAACAGTTGTTACAATAAAGTTGAGTTCAATAGAATTTTTGAAAATAATAGCAGTAATAAACAGGAATTCAGTCACAAGGCATTTAGATGACGAATACAATGAAAAGTCAATTGGAAGAGACTATATAATACTAAATTTTGAAATTCATCCTGTAGTTAATAAAGCCAACTATAGGTCAGAGACCAAATATCCAGTCAAAATGAACTGTCTCAGCACAAGAATAGTAACAACTACTGCCAAACAAAAAGTGCATACCCTAAATCAGCAATGACAATGCTGACATTGTCTTGTGAGCCTTGGTCCTGTAATATATAAACTTGCAGGGTTAATAGAACAGAATATGAAGTAGAAGGAAAAAAGATCATCCATGCACATCATACCAAAGCTGCTTGCGCAAGTGCTTCACAGGCTATCTGTAATCAGAACAACAGAAGTTTAGACTGTCTGCTACGGAACCAATCTAGCTATGAAGGCACATTGCTTACCTGAACATCTCCATGCTGTCGTAGTTGATTCCTAACAAAAGCAACTGCATCCAAGCTGAAATATAGCAGATCTGATAAGAAGATAGTATTCTCATCCTTAAACTACCAAAGAAAGAGAGAATTAATAACAATTAAGTCAGTTGAACCTAAATTGTTATACAGTATATCTTGAAGAATCATGATGGACCTGTTCATGTAGTCCCACAAGCCATCAGATGCTAATAACAAAAATTCAGCATCAGATCCAAGAGCTAGTTGAAAAATATCAGGAGATGCAGCAACCAAGTCACCTTTAAATTGTATCCTAGCACAAAATAGAGAAGCATTTGCATTAAACAAACAAACTAATATTGAACTTCCAGTTAAACTATCCAACTTGTTATTCAAAATCAATTCTTGAATTGGTATCATCTAGAACATTTTCTCTTTAAAAGATGACTTGGTTATTTCCCATGATTCGCTCAGGTAATTGTATTGACTACAAATAGTTGCAAGTATACATTCGATCAGCCCGTACTAGAAATTCGAATTATTGGAATTCCAAACAAACCAACAATTACTGACGTGGTTATAAAACGAAAGAGATCGACATTTATCCATTAGCAAATGTTAATCAAAAACAGGTCCCAGAAACAGTTTATTTAGGACCACCTCAAACCAGCCTAGGGCTATGGCTATAGCTAAAGCTATAGCTATTTCTGAATGCTTTTCCTTTGAAGCGTTACGTAGAAATAGGCAGAATTTTGGATAGATTCGCACAACTGATTAAGAAAGCAAACAAGTTTTACTACCATTGTCCCTACCTCAATGCAGAAATGTCTCGGGGATCCAAAACATGATGATGAAGAACATCCAAAGCAAACTAACAAGTACTTAATCCACTTTCTTAAATACCACAAACATGAGGTACTTACCGAGAAATAAATTTTTGAGACCATCTGCCTTCCTCAACTCCCTTTTCCAGCATCCTTTCCATGAGTAAAACAGCCCAAGATTGTTAGCTGAGGAAAATTCGACTACAAAATTCTGATGACTTAGAAAGGAAAAAAGAGAGAATGTACTCATTCTTCTTTGTCTTAAACCGCATGTCACCAAAAGCTCGGGATACAGAGATGTCTCCACAAATTCTTCCATTGACAATCTAGGGATTCCATTTCAAGAATCATCATCAATCATGTACATTTAATAATTGAACTCAGAAAAACACGCAGTTTTCTGATAAAACCTCCAGAACAAAAATAAATCAAGGTTTTCAGCACAACCACATGAAATATAGTTCAATAAAAGTAAGAACAGCGGTTGAATTAATTCAAATATTTTCAAATAAAGAGCCCATAAGACTATAAGTCATGCATCCAGACAGGAAACCTCTTAATGAAAAGAGAAATGCACAATGTCACCAGAAATTAAGGTTGACTCAGGAAATGCAAAAATACAAAACCAGAAACTCCACTGGCTCTAGAGTCTAGAAACACTGCAACCCTAATCTCATAGAACAATGATGGGCAAAAGCTGGTTAGCAAAAAATTGCATTGTGATTAAAATTTTGATATCAAGCTTGTTATCCTATGGTGCTCACCATAATTAAGTGTTAATGGCTTATTAGCAGTTTGCCAACTTGTTTTGCCTTAAAGATGCAACAACCAGGATGAGTATAAGAAACAAGTCAGAAATCGTTGCACTAACGCATAAGCTATGGTTTAATGTCCCTATAAGGAATATCAATGGAGCAGCCTACAGATGATATGTTCGTGATCTTGAACTTAACTTTCTGATCTCCGAATTATAGTTCTAGTAGAAAATCATATATTTGTTGTTGTAATTTAAAAGGAACATGGCATAAGTTCCTACTATGAAATGCTATGCACAATTTCAGGGCAAGTCTACAGGACTAATAAAATTAGACAATTTCTTCCATTCAGAACAGACTGCCAGTGCAAATCTAGAGAATGAAAAGGATTTCAGAATAGAAAAACACACCCATCCACCTGCTTCTCTGATTCGCCTGATTTCTTGAAGAGAAACCTTGTTGT
This sequence comes from Ilex asprella, assembly GCA_023539305.1. Taxonomy (NCBI): domain Eukaryota; kingdom Viridiplantae; phylum Streptophyta; class Magnoliopsida; order Aquifoliales; family Aquifoliaceae; genus Ilex; species Ilex asprella. Next base: position 21,169,255 of record CM042201.1, on the reverse strand, counting down.
TTCCATAGGGTCGATGAGAATTGGTCAGTACTTCCGCCTTTCCAGATCGTGAAAGAAGCTGCATCAGTGTTGGCCAACAAAACAAGGGAAATCATTTGATTGTGAAGAGCACTATTGTGTTGGCATTAACGAAGATTTAGTTTTGTATGGATTTTGCAAAGGAATCATGAGAATTTTACAATGGAAGGATTGGATATACCACACATGAATCACCAACATGTGATATGAACAGCATGTTATCTCCGATGAACATAACAGTAGCTGTTGAACCAGATTCGACTTCCTCTCCGCTCGTCTCAAGCCTTTACAAAATGAAACAGCATCTAAACCTTCAATGCAATAATATAGAATACAAGATCATATTGGGACTATATCCCATGCTTGTATTTATATAAGAAAAGATGAACTGTCACAGAACCCACATAGCTCACCACTTTAACAGTTTTGCATCGGCATTCTCAAAAGCCTCCTGTAATGCTTTTCTGATAACACTGAACTCCTTTCCTCTCAACAGCAGCCCACCTTGTAAAGCTGTTACACACTCTTTGTAAAGCTGATCCCTGAGGCCAGTATATTGAACTATAAGTACAAAGAATCCTATAAAAGAAACTAGTCAAATTAGTATTCTGTCCATTTTTTTGGAATGCAATTGATTACACAGACCTTCAGCACAATAGCAAAAAAGGATTTATGTGGCCGACCCCAAAAATATTTGGACAAGGCTTTGCTGAGTCAGTTGAGTTGAGAATGGATTACACAGGGTTAAAGATAAAATATTCACACAAGATTATGATAAAAATATTGCTTGTAACCATCAACATATTTATGCCCCCCCCCCCTTTTGAAACACACAAAAATGCACATACTAGCAACATTGTTAACGAACGGCCATGCAAGACAAGATGATATAAATGTCAATCTTCATAGTGACAATTTTCAGAATCTGAACTCTTAACTGTCATAGTAAATATTACATCTGAGATACACAACATATTTTGTCCATAAAATTTTGGGCATGTTGTGAAAACTTAACAGAAGTCCCGTTTCTTTTACAGCACTTGCTAGTATAAATACAACACGAATGTGGCAATTAATGAACATGCAAGCCATCACCAGTGATGATGGCATAGATTTGGTATCAGAACATACAGAATGACATTTATTCAATCATTAAAGACAAACGCTACCGGTATGCCACTTCCATAAGGGGTAACACCCATGACAATGACTTGATAGCAAAAATACTATACAAAACATTGAGTGGGCAAGTATCATATAAAATATACAAATATATCAACCCGATACTGAAAATATAAGCAAAGTTATGAATCAACACAAGCATCCCCAGTAGTCTTCTAATATACAAATTCAATAATATAGTACAATTCTGCAAGAAAAAAAACACCAAATTAGCATAGAAGCACAATCATATGCATCCATTCTTGTTCAAACAAGAAAAGAACTACATCATGTGTGCACAGACCTGAGGAATTTGACAGAAGAAAAGCCCGCATGGCCATCGAAAACAGCGGCAAAAGAGAAACCCTCAAGATCATCGGACTGAACAATGACAACATCGTCTTCCATCTCTTCACGCAGACCTTGCAATTTCGTCGATGCCCACCTAATTGGAACAACGCTGGTCAAAGACGAAGGTGCATCGATTGCAATAGCAGAGTAACACCGACCAGTTCGTGCCTTAGCAATAATGTTTTTGCTAGTGATCTTGTTATGGCTTGAGTTGCAATCGATTCTGTTTAAAAGGAATCTTTGCAACTGTGGAGGAGACAACGCCATTAATGGAGTTGGAACTTTTGAGCAGAGCTTCAAAAACTAGTGTGAGTCACTGAAAAAGGAGTGACGAGGAAATGGTTGGTTCAGGTTTATGAATGAGGAGAGAGAGTGAAGCCACACCTCTAACTGCTATAACGGATTAGATTTCAGATTTGTCCTGGTGGGCCGGGCTAGTCCAATTGGGTTCTGGACCTTTTGGTTGAGGAGTTGATAGACCGAATATAGTTCGACCCAAATCCAACTTTGTGTGGATTTTTCATTTCCACTTTTTCTTTTTGGAAATTTAGAGGCCGGTTCCCCTACATTGATTTGTTTGGACTTAAGTCTGTCAAAGAAACTTATTTATTATGAAGTCCGTTTTTTGTCAATTTTATCATGTTATTCATTCCCTTTAGAAGTGAAATAAAATTAAAAATTAAAAACTCATAAATCTTAGGAATTTGACCAACATTAAAGCATTTTCTCTCTCATATCTATCTATATCCTTATATAGGGTAAGAATTTGACTAACTTTAAATTTTTTACTCTCTCTTATCTATCTATCTCTCTATATATATATATATATATA
>CM042201.1:21103056-21151893 GCA_023539305.1 Ilex asprella | reverse complement strand
GACCCACCCGCGTGATGATGATAATGGGTTTTAGGAGATTGGGTCGATTTGTGTTTTTCTTTTATGTTTGGCTTCATATTATCATGGATTTTCACGCTTTAACTACTGGGCTAGTTGATTTTGAGTCTATATGCATGGCAATTGGCAATGCCTTTTCAAAGTTCAAATTTGTGGTTCTGACTGAGTGGCATTTGAGTTTTCTGATGATCAATAGTGGTATTTTTCCCTACTTAACTTTAATACATTGAAATTGGATACATGTTTGATGATTTTTATCTACTTAACTTTACATGTTTTTTTTATAATTATTGTGAGTTTTTAGCCTTATTATTATTATTTTTTAATTTTTTATTATCTTTCACCAGTGACCCAATTAACCCGGTCCCTTCACTGGGTTGATGTCCGGGCCGGGTTTTAAAATTATGGCCCTAAGCTTGCTTCCCCCTCCTCCTCCTTTCTCACCGTCGCCACCGCCACCATCGCCGCTGCGGCCACCGTCTTCAACCTCCGACCAGCAGCCGGTGCGCTATAGTATTCGAATCTCATTCATTCGCATTTGTTGTCCTGTTTTACTTTAACTAAACGACCATAGCTTAAGAAATCAAGTGGGCCGTAGCTTGATAATGTGAGACATCTGAGTGCATTTTCTCTTAAATTTATTTTCTGTTTAACGTTTCAATCTGTTTTCCCATTAATTTTCTCTCGGAAAATAAAATTCTGATCCGTTATTGGTAATTTGTAGAAATATACTGGAAGAGGCATCTAGATTGTATGCAGATTGAATGGCTTATATGCAATACGGTAGGAATATCATCCGCCAGATTAAAGCTGCCAAAGACCCAACCTCCCTTTTTCAGAGCTCCGATAGAGTCTTGCATCACCCATTGTTGTATGCTGGTCAAGGTGTTAGATACAGAAAGTTGGAAGTTATCCTAACTACGGTAAATGAGATTTAAACTTGTGAATACTATAATTCTATCTGAATTTCTGATCATTGTATGATTTAGTTTGAACTTTTTTGATTAATGTTATGATAATACTTCAGACAATTGACAAACTTGGCAAAGCTGGTGAAACAGTCAAAGTGGCTCCGGGTTATTTTCGCAACCACCTGATGCCCAAGTTGCTGGCTGTCCCAAATATCGACAAGTTCGCTCATCTCATCAGTGAGCAGCGCAAGGTTTTTCCCTGAAATTATGTATATATATAATTGTGCAAAGGTCATTATATGCCTTTTGCTGTTCCAGTTCCTATTTGATTGGTCATTTCTTTTCAAGTGATTGCTATAAAAACGCCTTGGAATTTTGATTAATTGTGCATGGAAGTACAACTCATTTACACGATTAGTTTTTGTACATTTGTGAGTTTTAGATTTTTAAATGAATTGGGCTTGTAAGCCAGTTGTGGAGATTGGGTAATCCATGTAGCAGGGAAATTTTTCTGACATGGGATCTCAAGATGGTCTGTAAATCTGTGTCAATAGGGCCATGCCATATGCGCTTTTGACTTATTTATACTAATTGACATGGCCAGCAGGCAAAATCGTCTAGGTGGTTGTTACGAATTCTGATTCTCTTGTCTGTTTTAAGTAGCAGTTTGATTCTTCATTTTGGTACTCTTTATTCAGTGAAGGTTTCCAACACTGTTTGATGCTTACATTACTAGTTATAGAGTATGACCTTTGATTTTTGCCAGCAGGAGTGACCTCTTGTCGTGCTAGTTACCCACCCCAGCATGCACAAATACATCCAAGCCCTGCAGGAGCACCTGCATATACAGGAGAGTTTAAAATGCGTTTTTGGTTAGGCGAAAACATGTTGCATCTATGAGCTTAGAATTAGGGGACAATATGTGTGTATGCCTCTGCATTTGCTCTGATAACCTAAGTGACATTAGGTATCCTCAGACACATTTTATGTCAAATGGTAGTTGTAGACTGGTAGTTCCTCTCTCTCCCTGTTAATTGCTCTGCAGTATCTCTCTTACTATCCTATTATCACCTAGATCCGTACACATATTGCTTACTTATGATGTAGATCTCTATTAAATTCTTCATTTCATTGGCAGTAAATTGGCTTTCTTTCTTTTGTTTAATGTTATTGTGTTGATTTTATCTTGCATTTTGCTTTGATCAGATTTACCAACCCAAGGAAGTTGAAGAGGTTAAAGTAGTTTCTAAGACCGAGGAAGATATTATGAAAGAATATCAAACAGCGGCCAAATACCTGGATAGTGCCAAGTTGGTCTGTTCTGTAGCTCTAAAGCTCTTTCCTGCCAATTGAAATGTTAGAAATAGCTTCTTGATCCCTACACTAATTCTTATCTTCCCTTTTCCTATTGCATACCTTACTTTGATTTTTTTCCAATGCAAAATGACCGACTTTAATGCTTATCCAGCCAGTGAAATAAGAAGTAGATCTATTGCCTAGGAGTTGGTGTCAGAGTCTGAAAGAACTTCCTGTTGAAAATTTTAGAAACATGAAACCTGGCACTTTCTTCCATTTTTTTAGTATCTTCAGTAGTTTTACATGTTTTTGTGCTTAATAAATGTTCATGTGCTTTTCTGCTTAGTAATCTGTGATCTGACTTGTATAACAATATTCTTCCTAAGGTTTTGAGAAGGTTTATCAAGGTTGACAACGAATTGCGTGATCCTGTGACTAAAGATGAAATTGTAGCTGAGGTATGCTTTTGATATAAACTATTGCTTTTCTCATTTGTTGGAGCTGTTCACATTTTTAAAATAAGAAATAGATGACGTTTTGTTATGATATCCTTGGCGATTTGGTCCATATTTGTTCACAGTTAGTGCTAGTATCAGTACCTGTGTGTATGTGCTCGCGCACGCACAGAAACATGCTTGGTAGAGTAGAGTAGTGGACCAAATAATTTGGTTTTCATGGTAATTAGGGAAATATGAGTGCATGCGGTATGAGGAACTTGATCATTTGGGCATGGCTGAGTCAGATCCCTCTTGCAACTTGCACACTAGAAACCAAAGAAGGAAAGCATAAATTTTTTGGACCATTTAGAGAAGAGCATCCTAATGCTAAACCCCTCTTACCCCCTCCCTTTTGCTTGTAAAAGTTCATACCTTCTCTTCTTTGGTTAGATGAACAAGGTCAATACGATGACACTCAGATCATGTGTGTGTTAAAGGATAAATGGCACGATAAATTTTTTGGTTTCACAACCATAGGGGATCCAGGTATGCTAATGCAAAGAATATGTGTCCTCATGTTTATGGACAATCTGCTATGAAATCTTGTCCTAATATCTAGATTCAACTTTTTGCTATGTCAATCAGAGAGTCAAAGTTACAGGTTCTCATTTATTTGATCATTCTGGTCCTTTTCCATGCAGTAGTAAGGTGGGCATGTGTTGGGTTGGGTATTATCCTATGTATGAGTTTGCTTGTAAATTCTGTGTTGCAAATTAGTGGATGGTGTGGCTCGAGATAAGCTGTCTTGATGGGCATAGGAAAGCTGCCCCGCATATATGTTAGGATAATGTTTAAAAACATGTTTGATTATGTACAGTTTTTTTAACCTAATTCAGCTCTTACACTAATTCAGGTGGCAAGACAGCTTCGTGTGCACATTGAACCTGAAAACTTGCACCTACCAACACCTTTGTCATCGTTGGGAGAATTTGAGGTTCCACTACGCTTGCCAAAATCAATTCCTTTGCCTGAGGGAAAGATTCAGTGGGGTCTTAATGTTAAAATCCGAAGAAAATGATGAAAGGCATCTGAACTAAATGGGCTTGATGATCCCAAATGCTTCTGTATCGCAGTTTTGGCTTGAGAATTGAAAACTATTGTAGCAGCTGAGGCATTGTTTTTGAACTGAAATACGTTATGGATTTATTACTCCCCTTGAATCTTTCATACTTTTAAAAGACGAGTTCATGCCTTGTTATGTGATAGTTTGGGATATGTTCCTTGGTTCATTGTCAACATGCTTGCAAATAACACGAGTTCGCCAGGGCCAACAATGGCAGATTCACTTCTCCCCCTCAACTTCTCCCAACATCTACTGGTACTTTTAACTCTTTCTGACGATTGTAATATATATGTTGAGCCACACTTTTTCAAAGTATCTAGTTGGTTGCAGGGAGGGGGCTCTCGACTGTTTGGTGTCCACTCCAGATTAGAGAAGATGATAGTAAGTTACCGGAGCTGCTCAAGAGGGTTCTAGGAATGGAGGGGAAAGCATTTAGCCATTATAGTGAGACAGTGGGGGAAACCTTGAAATATTTTGTAGTCTACTGTGATAGAATGGAGATGATAGATGAAACCTTCACTTTGCAAAAAAAAAAAAAAATCTTAATAACCTCATGAGGTCAAACTACAAGAGATAAATTCTTTGTGAATACTTTAATTTCGACGTGAATGATCTGTTTTTGATTAAATCGGGGAGGAGATTATTTAAGGTGTGTGTAAATTGACTTGAACACCCTCCTCACCTTGGAGCAAATAAAAATGGTCACATAACATGAAAACTCTTCCAAATTTCGGATTTTACTTCATAGATATTGGTCTTTGAAGATCAGTGATCCATCAAACAACCCCCCCAAAAAAAAAAAAATTACAGAGAGAGAGAGTGATGACAAATGCAATTTGGGATGTAATCAAGGAGTATCATAGATATAAATTACTTCACTTGCAATTGACTCGAATTATTTCACATTAATTCATTAAGTTAACAATCAATTTCAAATTAAGCTAGAGGAACCAAACAATAAAACTATTTGACTATCAGACCAAATTGGGATGTTTCTAGTGATTAAGAGTTGTTCACCCTTGTATCGGACTAGGGAGATCCAAGTGTTACCAGTTATATAGCAATTCTTTTTTTATTTTTTATCGTTCTAAGAAAAAAATATTGTATGTGCTACACACTGCCATGTAGGCCCGGTTCAACATTATTGGAAATAAATCTTGTGCTTTTGGCTCTAAAATTTTAGAAAGCTCCATAATTTTATGTTATATTACTACACCACAAAAAATTTAAAAGTCCTAAAAAATTAAGTCTAATCGATAATTTGAGTTCATAATTCAATTCATAATATTAGAGACGTAAAAATCAGAAGTTAAAAAAATAAAAAAAATACTCAAAAATTAACTCATATTAATTCTCTATGATAAAACACAAAAACAAAAGTAAACGAGGACATCTTACAGCATGAGTACATAACCAAAAAATTTGACTAGTCTAAATTTCTTAATTCCATTCGGACCATTCAAAGAAATTCTTGAAACTTTTTCGATAGGACCAAAGTGTCATCATTTGGAAACACTGGGGGGTAAACGGTATATTTATCTCTATATTATTATAAGAATAAACTACACACATAACCTCTAAATTATGAGTTATATATCAATTAAGCCCTAATTTTTTTATATCAATTGATTCTCTGAACTTTTTAATTGTGTCAATAATGCCAAGTGAGTGGTATATTTTATCATTTTCCATTAAAAAATCTAAAGGAGGCAGATAGAATGGCTCAATTGATACAATTAAAGAGTTTATGGACTCAATTGACACAAAAAAAATATTAGGGATTTAATTGATATAAAAATTATAGTTTGAGGGTCATATGTATAATTTATCCTTAATAATGGTGATGGCCGAACGAGGAATTAGTATCAGTGTCTTTGAATCCATCTTTTGATCTCAGAAAACACGCTGTGTCCCAGTAAATCCTCAGAGACCCATCTCCCACCGATGTCAGTCAGGTATTCTTAAATCTCCGAGCAATGTATACATATTTTTCTGAATTCATATGTATTTACTTTCTTCTTCATATTGTGATCTCCATCTTTACTTAATCCAGTGATTGTTGATTTTTATGCATCGCTGCTATATAATTCTTGTATATGGACATTCAACTCTTGCAATTTCTGGGTTTTCTATTCATTTGTTGCAATTGAACATTCAAGAGTGTCTAGAGCTTTACTCAATTTAGTAAGTCAGAAACGGGTTTGTCCTGTTGAATATGTATGTTGAAGAATCGGAATCGAAGAAGATGCAGTTTGGTAGGCTGTGACCAAAAGAATCAAGATGAAAAAAGAACAGTAATTCATGGTTTTTGACAACAAAGTATGTGGACTTATAAGCTGGTGTTCACTATAAAAAGGGTGGTGTGTCCCTTATGTATTTGGTGGATAAAGGGGTTTGCTTAATTGATGTTGATTGGAAAATGTAAATACACTTCTGGTTCATCCAAGTTCCAAAGTGAAAAGAATCTCAGCTTATTGTGTGAGGTTTATCGTAATAAGCTTAAATAATGTCCCTACTCATCGGTTTGTGGGGCCAAACGGGTTAGCTCAAAAAAATTACACAACATTTATGTTATTCAGTCTCTCTTTGTGTGCCTCTGGGTATGTGTGTTTGCGAGAGGTTGATGCTTATGTTGCTTACCTTGACTGTTACATTTGGTCTTTATTCTCATCAAGTAAATAGCATTGGCATGGAAGTGTTTGGTGCTTGATTTTCTTGAACTATCATGCATAAGATTTAGGTGCGTGAAAGCTAAATTAAAATGGAATTTAATGCTTAAACCATGATGCAAGATTTTGAGATGCTTGAGCTTTTGGGTAAATCTTTCAAACTCGGTAAGAGAAAAATCACTCTCTCAGATTTGTAGCAGACAAACATCATTGCACATCCAGTTGTGTTGGCTAGTTATTCAGATGGGATAGAGACATGAAGCAGAAATATTATTAAATACGAGACTTGGTATTTTGGGGCGTGCAAATATCATATTAGGCATGGTTGAGTTGTGTGTCTCTGTTTGTCGTTGATAGTACTTGTTTATATCAACGGTTGTTCTTCATTAGCATCGCCTTTCTACATTGTGAAGATTACAAACGGAGGTCAAGAATTTTCTTTGCTGGTAAACTCTCTTATATGTTGCATGTTCATTTATGAAAAGTGGGGATTTATATAGTTAGTCTGTTGTTTTCTTCTTTGTTTGAGTTTAAACGTAGACATTGCGCAATTAAGCCTTCAAGGCTTATATGTTTTAGAATACAGTGTATTTTGATATTGTTGCTAAAACAGATTCTTTTATATCGCAATGTAAATATCGGAGGCCAATAGGATAATGGCTACAGCTGGAGCAAAGGCCAACTGCAATTGTTCCTTCCAAGAAGATGCTAGGGGAGCTCCAAATTTATCTCGTGGCCCATCATCTTCATCAAAATCAGAATCTGATGATAGTCCTGGTAATGCAGCAAATATTAAAGAGATTCCTGTCCAAGGTAGTATACGTTATAACCAGAATTTCTCAAGTCCGGATCTGCTACCTAACACAAAGTGGTGGTTACACCGGCACACTAACCTTGAGCACCTGAAAGACATTTCACATGAACCGTTAAATGCCTTGGAGTCAGAGCTCGAAGTTTTGAGTATGGGGTTTGTCAGTCAGAGTTTGAAGTTTGGCTGGGAGAGACAATTTATTGCAGAAAACTGTCCTCCAAATGGTTCTAAGATGGTTGCTGGCTCATGTGACCAACCATGGAACATCTTTCCTACTAATATGACAATTGAGCAGGATAGTGGAATGAGTGAACTTAAAGATGTAATTGTTAACTTGCAAAAAACATCCACGACTAAGGTCATGGGAGAGTTCTGGGATGCAGATGATAATCCGATGAACTTGGATTCTTCTGACTGCATTGTTACTAAACAACCCGAAAAGCTTTCCTCTGATTTGGAATCCCACTGGGTTGAAGTTCAGAAAACCGAACCATGGTGGCGTACAGTTGACAAAGATGAGTTGCCTTCCTTGGTTTCTTACAAGTCACTTGAGAGTATTGAGAATTGTGATCTTCCCCGACCTCAGGCAAAGCATTTGGGGAATTTGCCTTCTGCTTTTACACAGTGTTGTGTCCAAGACAAAGTTGTTAATTCTTCATATCAGATGGCAGAGAAAGAGATTTCCAATGTGGCTGATAGTGCACAAGGAACTGCCGCTTCCGTAAGCATGGTTGGAACAGAAGGCTCTGTGGGTGCTGAAGGGTTTTCGCAACACAGTTCAGACAGACCGCTCAGGTATGGTTTTAGGTAATAATTGTACTTCAGCAAAAGAAATATAGAGTTCTTGAGGAAAATTATATTGGTCATCTTCTCAGCGAGCTTATAATTTTAACTGATTGGTCGGGATCTGTTTTCTGGCCACGAAAAGTTAAATCTAATACTAAATTCATTATGATCCTTGTGAACCTCAAATAATGCCGAAATCATTAGGATGTTGTCTGCCAACTACTCTGTTTGGTCATTCCATTTTTGACTTGTCATACATACATACAATGAAGTATTTTGGGGGTATGATGTTTGTGCAGAATGAATCTGTCTTTCAGAGTTGGCTCTTTCAACACATATTAGGTGCAAAATATTTTATGTCACCTTTATGCGAACAGAAGAGGGGATTATATTCTCCATCTAATTTATCAGTGGTGATGTATCCACTCCTGATTTCAATTTGTTTTACACACTTCACTATATATGCTGTCTGGATTCACCATGTTGGTATTGTAGGCCCCCCATCTGTTTCTATTGCTCATATATATAGCATGGGCCTGAAAACTTCTACTTTTTGTTATGCTTATGCCTCTGTTGAAACTTGAGAGTTTCGTTCATGTCTTGTCTCGCTTATAGTTGGCAAAGAGGTTATAATCCTTTTTGGAGTTTCAAAGACAATGCAATTCCACACCGACACAGCGTCATTGTAACTTGCCCATCTCCCATGAATATTTGTAAGAGGGACATGAATATAAAATTGTATTTTATTTTGGATGGTGACAATTCCTGAACTATGCTTAAGTAAAATATTTCTGGCTTGTTTGGATACATTATTAGAAAAAAAGGGATTGAGTTAGGGAATACATGTTAATCCCACATAGATGTATAAAACATCAAATTAAGGAGGGCACAAGAATAGGACCAATTCTAATCCAGTGTTTGTCGAATGCAGTTTTAAGAGTTAGTTAGATATACTTAGTCACTCCAATTTTGTGCTTGGTTAGATTATTTATTACATTATATTAATATTGAGTTCGTTGAATGCCCTCAATTCACTCTAATCTAATTACTTGTAGTGCCTCAATTTTTTGTAGTACGAATTCAATTGGACCAAAAGTTATATAAGCATTATTCATCTTAATATTTTCAAATAAATTTTTCAGTTAGACTGACATACTTTAATTGCTTAAATATATATTTACGGATACATGCATTTGTTTATTATGGACGTTGTTATGTTTTATCATTGTCCATGTGACCATCAATTAGGCGAATGAGATGCTTCTTTTACACTTTGCCCCTTTTTAGAAGTCAGTATGTTATTTCAAAAAATATTAGAATTGTTATTTGTTCAAAAGTCGGGGTGTCTGGGTAATTTTTTTCAAATAAGTAAAAAAAGATGGGAACTAGAGTTTTCTTAGGTTTTTTTTTTGTTTTTGGTGGGGGGGGGGGATTGGACAATAACGATATAATACATCTAGAAAAGATTACATTACCACTTCTTCTAGTTGTACTAAAATTGACTCACTAGTACAAATAGACTGTATCAACATTGGCCATATGGGATCTTATCTGATTAATCCTATACACAACACGGATGGATTTTCTGCATCCAAACAGATTAAAAAGTTTTAATCTGACATGTCCCTTTAATCTCCTCTATAATACACCAACTAAGCATAAATGCTTGAGTTCCAAAGCATGAGTGTGTGACCTTGTGTTTAAGGGCTAGCAAATAATACCTAAAGTTAAAGACTCCACGTAGTAAAAAGCTTTGGTTGCAAAGCATGGCTGTATGACCTTGTATTTAGAGTATCTCCAACCTTACTCAAATTTAAAATTTAAGTAAAAACTGGTTAAAAATAAACTCTCCAAGTTATTTACTCAAATTCAAACCAAATTAAGGGAAATCCAAATTTTTACTCAGATGAAGGGATACTCAAATCTTAATGGTCAGATTACACCTTCCTTTAAAGTTCCAATGGTCATATTTCACCATCTTTTAAATTTGGGTTGTCTTCATTTAAATTTAAGTTTCTCTATTGGAGTATTTTTTATCAAATCAAGTTTTTTACTCAAATGTTGATTCAAATTTGAATAAAAAATTGAGTCAAGGCCGGAAATGGCTAAGGGCTATCAAATAATGCTTAAAGTCAAGACTCAGCCTAGTTTAACAATGTGACGGCTAGCAAATTACATTGTTAAAACCAATCACTCTCCCCTTCACAATTACATATGCAAGGTGCTCTTTATCATGCAGAACCAATTGGAAAGAAGTTGGTCACATAAATCATAACTATTGCTGAAAAGGGGAAAGTTTTGAAATATATTTGATATAAGTGACCCTGAATTCCTTTGCAAACGGAGAAACAAAAGAAGGGAAAGAAATGTAAACAAAACATTTTTTGCAACCAGGATTGATACGATTGAAGCCACCTTTATGACCAGGGTATTGAATCACTGTAAGTTTGAGAAATTGCATTAAGTTGCGCCCGCGCTTGCAGTGAGGTATAGATTATTTTAGTTTGGCCCATTTGGATTCTTTTGTTACTGGTCCCTCTAGTTGAATTTCTAGTTCACCCTTTGTTTTCAAGTGTCACCAGTCGTCGCATTGCATGTATTGATGCCTTTTCTATGCTGCTGCCATGCATCAATGTACTAAGGTTAAAAAGGCTGACAGAAATATCTAGATATGTTTTATTCATATTGGTGGCTGGCTTTTTAAACTGACTGTATATGTTCACTTTCAGCAACAAAGATAGTTTTTCGTCAACTAAGGAGGATAAGTCGGAAACGCAGCGCAGACATAATAGTGATCTCAGCAAAGCTGAGTTGTTAGAAGCACTCCGCCATTCTCAAACAAGAGCAAGGGAGGCTGAGAAGGCGGCACAACAAGCATATGATGAGAAGGAACATATCATCAAGCTCTTTTTTAGGCAGGCCTCACACCTCTTTGCTTACAAGCAGTGGATCCACATACTCCAACTAGAGACCCTATGCTTCCATCTTAGGAACAATAACCAGCCAATTTCCACTCTCTTTCCCAATTTGCTGCCATGGGTCCCCCGCAAGGGCAGACAACTGAGGAAGGGCCGGAGCAGGGCTGCAAAGAAGAGACAGCCACCAAAACACAAACTAAACAAGTCCGCTGTTGCTTTTGCGGTGGGTTTGAGTCTTGCTGGTGCTGGTTTGCTACTTGGTTGGACCATGGGGTGGTTATTTCCTGCTCTATAAACAATGCACTCTGTCCATATTGGACAATATGGTATGGCTTTGTATGTTAGTTACTTAGTATGCTTGTTGGGCTGAGTGATTTGCTGTAAAAATTTGTCTATTCAAGTTCCATTTCCGTACTGTAAATAGGTACACGCTTGTTTAGATTTCTACATTGTGTTATGAGATGTAAATATGGGTATATTGCACTAATTCCTATTGACATCAAGCTTTAAGAGATATGTATATTGGTAGGTACTTTGAGGAGATGTTTTAGTTGGTTAATGTGGACAAAGCCTCCATGTTAAGATTGATTTGGTAGAAAGGAACCCATCCAACTACCCTTATATTTCAAGTTTAAGAAAGAAAGAAAAGAAAACCAACCCTGACTTTCTGGATGCAATATCTGTTTATGAATCTTTTTCAAGTTTTGTTAAATATGGATCTCTAAGCTTGTGGTGCAGCATTTCCATGTATCCATGGAATCGTGCGCAGAGTGAAGCGTAGATCATAGCCGAGACTCGGGTTAAGTTCTGTCTCAGAATCTTATTAGCATAGGAGTAAATTATCATGAGATTGGCACATCTTCTTGAGTGTAGAGAAACATTGATAGGATATCCACACCCACAAGCTTTGGGGTGGGTATGCAATACCTTGAGAAAACGTAATGGTGAATGGGACTAAATAACATTTATCAGTGAATGTCCACCGTCCACCCACAAAACAAATGAATCAGCCAACCAGGTCAAACTCTCATAACTCATCACCTCAAACCCCCCCCCCCAAGGACCAGCACTCTCTCCCCCCCAATATCTAGTCCATTATCAGGCAAAAAATAAGTCATGTTTGTCTCGCATTTTGTGTCAAATCTGTAAATAATTAATTTTGTATTATATTTAGACGAGTTTGTATTGACTTATTAGACGATTAATCTCATGATGACTCTAATATATTAAAGTTTAACTAGTATTTTTTAATAATAATAATAAAAAGAAAAATAAGAATAAGAATAAGTAGGGCCCATCCACAATAAAAAATAAGTATATTAGCTGTCTAAAACAATATAAAAATAGGGGAAGGTTGAGAGTTGAGACTTTACTGACTCGTAAACTATCATTAGAAAGGTCCCTTGAATTGTTCTAACACAAAAAAGAAATAATTAAATAATTACAATGTTTAAATTTTAAAACATGAAGTTTTATTAACTACAAAACACATGGGTTAGACTTTCTCTCTCTTTCTCTCCTCCTCTGCTTTGAAGTTTTCCTTGTATGTTTCCTATCACTTTTGACTTTGACTGCAGCTGCCAATGCCGACTATCCTACGTGTCCCACCATTATCATCTAGAAGTAGAACTCAAGCAAATTCGATCTATAATTAACACTAAATATATGGGTTTAAATTTAATTTTAATGAATTTTAGTAGTTAATAAATGAATTTATTACACCTGTTTAATAAATAAATTTATTACACCCGTTTAATAAATAAATCGATATGCTACATATAATTAAAAAATAATTTATAAACATAAACTCAATTATACACGACTATATATATATATATATTGCTATTGAAAAAAAAAAATAAGGGTAAGAGAAAACGTTCAAAAACTATTTTGATATGTTCTCATTGGTGAATTATGATATTTTTTATTGCGTCCGTTATTTCTTTCAGGAACGAACGCAGTTAAACTAGTATAACGATCAACTACTAAATTTTAATATAAATTTTAAAATTCAAATATCTAAACTCGATCGATACCCACAAGACTATAAATAAATTAAATATTGATTAAATAAATTTTAACATAACATCATCATTCAAATACAACGAATCCGATACAAAACGGTCTAATCTCGTCTAGAATTAATTTAAATAGGGTATATACGTAAATAATGAATAGTTTATAATTAAGTGAAATTAAGAAAGATGTATTAAAAAAAAGAAAAAATAAATAAAACGCATCCATCCCTTATCTGCCACGTATTGATATTGACCCACTCACCTAAAAATAAATACGACAAGAAAAACAAAAAACGGTATTTAAATATTTGTTGCTGTCTCGCTATTACGATATCAGTTAAAATTGAGAGCAGAGCACCCCTCCCTCTCTCTCTCTCTCTCTTACTCAGCGAGGAGAAATGCCGTTCTGTAACGTCGGAACATACCAGAACGGCGTGGACGTATCTGGGAATAATGGAATGAAGATTTTCTACAGAACTTACGGTCACGGACCTGTCAAAGTTCTCATGATCATTGGTAAACAATCTGTGCTAATTCTATGGTTTTGTGAAAGGATTTCTTGGCTTAATTTTTTTCTGGGTCGGTGATGGTTGTCGTGATTGATTTTCAGGATTGGCTGGGACCCACAATTCTTGGAGTCCACAAATCAAGGGGCTCACCGGAACGATGACTCCCAATGACAATGAATTGCCGGCCGGCGATCTGAGCTCAGATTTTGGGGACAATGAGGGTGGCAGCGGTGGTGTGGAGGTCTGTGCTTTTGATAATCGTGGAATGGGTCGTACCTCTGTGCCCACAAAAAAATCGGAATACACGTGAGTGTCGGCTAGATGGTAAAGATTATTTTTCTTTCCTGTAATTCGATGAAGTAGATATGCATTGGAATATTGTTTGATGGGATGCGATATGATCGGATTTTTAGGCGATGAAACCAATTTCAAATGCTTTTGGACAAAATTTGTGGGGAAGACGGCAATTTTAGGTCTTTAATTTCGCCTTTTAATCTGTACTATTTTAGTCTGGTTGGTTTCTGAGAAAACGCGTGAGAAATATGTTTCTGGGCTTTGTAATTTCATGGGTCTGGAAGATGCAAATTTCTCCTCATAAACTGAGCCTAATGCAGCTATTGGAACCAGTTGAGCTGAGTTTTCGTTTGAGTAATTTTGGAATTGAAGTTAAAGGATCAGGGTTTTTTTTTCCCCACTTTTTCTCAGCTTCCAAATAGAGGAGATTTTTTGCTACAGGACCAGGATTGCGATAGTCTTTAAGTAGGTTGATTTACACTTAATGTGCGACTTTGTTGGTGCAGGACAATAATAATGGCAAAAGATGCAATAGCTGTTATGGATCATTTGGGGTGGGAAAAAGCTCATATTTTTGGACATTCAATGGGTGAGTGCTTGACTCTGACCTTTCAGTTGTTATTATTGACTTGAATTTCCAAGTAACATATGGGGCCTCTATGAATTGCTTGTGTGTTCTAGGACAGTATTGCTCATTTGAATATTTTTGTCACGCCTTCAGAATGGATGTACTTGATCGATAATTACTTCATTTTCAAAATTCGAAAAGTGCTCCTTTGGATTTTTACTTGAGTGAAAGTTAGGATGAATTTAATATAATCTTGATCTTAAATATAAAAAATGGAGTGCATTATTTTTGGTTATTTTTTTACCTTATCTCTTGCTTTTCCTTTATAACCATACAGGAGCTATGATAGCTTGCAAGTTGGCAGCAATGGTACCAGATAGAATTTTGTCTTTGGCTTTACTAAATGTAACAGGTGGAGGTTATGAATGTTTGCCCAAGGTATCATTGCTTTGAAACACTACCTGATTGTGTACGGTTTTAAGATTTTCAAATCCTAACGTTTCGGCCCACATCTCAATGACATTAAACAAGTGCATCTTGAATGCAAATAATGTACAGAACATTAACATTTTCAGTTCACCAAGCAGGAAAGAAAATTGGATTTTGATATAGAGTCCATTCTTATTTGGTTTTCCTCTGAATTTCTCATGTGACATTATATATTTAGCTTGATGCTAAGCTTATGTGAATAGTTTAGTTAAAATGTTTGATTTACTTAGTCATATATTATCTCCATGCACCATGGAATGATGTTATCCGTGAATGTGTATAAAGATACACGCCCACACACACAATATACATACGAATGTACATGGTGCTTCTCCCCAAACTCAAATGCTTCATTTATGTTTTTCATTCTGGCCATTTCCATGACATGTCATATCCTCATCTCACATCCATTCTATAGTCCGAAAGATTGTGATGCTCCATTGTACTGAAGATGAATTAAAAGCAATTAATGGTAGGATAAAAAGTTACCCTCAAACATTTAAGTTATTGTTAGTTTAGGAGGGCGGGCTTCTCTCTTGGCGTTGCCCCGCAGCTTAACAACCAACCAGGTGCCATAAATCCTAGGCGGTAGAGGTGACTAGATGGCTGCTCAATTTCTTCTCACACCTTAGATTCTAATCAATAGTTGATCATTCACCTTGAAAATTCTCATTGGCAAATTCAAAATGGTAACAACTTACATAGGTGGAAGATGAGGTCCAAAACAACAAATATTTCTAAATCTTTTTTGACCTTCTCCCATTTTGACTTTTGCAACTTAGTTCATCCTTATCATTTGCCTTTAGGCTTGTAATAGGGGTGTAGCTAATCCATATGATGAAAGAGTAGCAGATCATGTTTGTGGTAAGCTGCACACCTGTCCTAGAGAGGCTCATATTCCAACTCTATTTTCTTCCATTACACTTCTGGATACTTTGCAGTGTTATTTGTCTGATTAGGAGTCACTCTTCAGTAAACAAAAAAATATAATTGTGAGGTGAAAGAATCAACTAACATTTTACCTGCAAACAATCCAAGGAATAAAATCAATGATGAAAACATCCATTCTTGTAGAATGTCTAAACCCTTAAGAGATAATGTCAGTTTCTTCTCTGACTTGTGTCCATACAATTACAAGAGACCTTACGTCAGTTAGGGCAGTCGAACTATAGTATATGAGTAGTATGCCTGGTTAGAAAGCAGCTTCAGCTCATAATGCTACAGTTGCTGCCTTATATTTCATTTTGACTCTGCAAATGGAAAACAAATGAGCTACTTGAACAAACAACTGCAGCGAAATCATTAGTACGGCCTGCAACAAACTATGAGATGTTGAAACCAAGCAGGTGCAAACCACTGCCATATATGGGGTGTTACACATGATAGCTTTCAAAATCTTGGCATGTGGATATATGCACGGTTCTATATTTACATTAAGGAAACTAAACACTTTGATGGCTTGAGTGTCTGTATATGTGAAGTACTTTAAAATATCTTGATACTGGCCATTATGTGATACGAGTGGTTCTTGCTTGGAGCATAATACATCATGATTAACCCACAGGAGTAAATTTTATTCTTACAACCATAAAGCAAAATCCAATCTGTTCTAATATGTTACACAAGTGTATTGGCCTACCAATTGTGAATTGAGACTGAAAAAGTATATTAGATGTAGATGGGTGCATGTGGTACAAATACCCAAATGTATCTGCAAATGGAACTTATGCATGATCCACATGTGGTCCATTTGCATGATTTGCATAAAAGTAGAATTTAGGATATGAAGTAGTACAAGTGTGTCAGAAGAAAGTTCAGAGTTTTTTTTGTCTAATTCGACACAAGATGTTGATGTTTAGGAAATTCCCCATACAAAGCTGTCTATACATTTGTCTGTTCTGTGCATTTTTTGACTTTTCTGAATGGAGTTTTATAATTTGATGATTTCTCGTATTCCTCACTGTTATTTCCTCCTAGCTTTTGGATTTCTTGCGTTGGATATGAAGTTAATTTCTTTTTAACTTCCAATAGAACTGTCTATTGTTCACAGGAACATAAACACACACACACACATACTAATGCTTATTAGAACTTTTCACTCAAAACTCGTTCCATTATATATGGTCTTATTATTTTCCTTTCTGCAGCTTGATCGTCAAACTTTATCCATTGCACTTCGTTTTCTGAGAGCAAAAACTCCTGAGCAGAGAGCATCTGTTGACCTAGACACCCACTACTCACAGGTTGTTGGCACTTTTCATCGTATTTAACAGTTCTTGTTTCATATGCCTTGAAATGACTCAACACTTTTTGAAGTAACTAAATAGAATATCCTCTCTCTCTCTCTCATACATTTTGTGTGTATGTTGGCCTTAAAGCTACCCATTCCGATTATAAGTTGAAGATGACATCTAACAACGTAACACTTTGTATCGATATCATTTTAAATTCAAAAACCATATTAGAGCCTGTTATCCATCAGAAATTGTTTAAACAGTTCACTTCCAACCTGATGAATATTATTGCATGATTTTGTGGCTGTTTGGTAACTTGTGGAGTTCATGTTACCTGCTGTTCAGGAATATCTTGAGGAATATGTAGGAACTAAAACAAGAAGAGCGATCTTATATCAAGTAAGAAATACTTAGCTGGTCAAATTGCACATGTGATTATGATATTTGCAGTGAATGCCAGTAAATATGAGATTACTATATCAAGGCTGAGATGGCTTTCATATATTCAGGCTAGTTGCCCTTCTGACTCTTTTTTGCAGGAATATGTGAAAGGCATATCGGCAACTGGGATGCAGTCAAATTATGGTTTTGAAGGTCAGGTTAATGCATGCTGGACACATAAAATGTCACGAACTGAAGTTGAGGCCATCCGCTCCGCTGGATTTCTAGTATCAGTCATTCATGGCAGGTAGCTACTTATACCTCTGAAACACCACTCGTAGTTGTATGCCAGAAAAATATCTGTTCAAAAGATTGACGAGTTTTCTGAATGTGTAGGCACGACGTCATTGCTCAATTATGCCATGCCAAGAGACTCGCAGAAAATTTCCATCCTTCTGCTAGAATGGTTGAACTTCATGGAGGACATCTTGTGAGCCACGAGAGGACTGAAGAGGTATATAGTATAATGAAGTTGGCCATTGAATTACTCACATGGAAAGATTAATGTGGAATCTGAACAGTAGTAAAGGAAAGTATTGAGAAATTGCTTAATAAAAAATAAAACTACTTGAACATGAATTTGAGAGGAAGTTAATAATGACTCATGCAGAAAGTGCATTCCCTATCGTTTTGCAAACTTTGCAGCATGCTATGAATCATTCAGGAAACTCGGGATGACAATAATTACAAATTTGGATCAATCGTAATTCCATAAATTATTACATGCTTTTCTCTTCTGGGAATGCAGTTTCTGTGATTATTTCTAATTTACCGTGCTTGACAGAGGAAATTACAATTCAATCTATCTGACGTGTACCACTCAAAATGCTGATGCCTTTGTACACATCTATGAAACATTTCGTATCAGATACTGGAAGCTGAATGAGAAAACAGGCACAAGTTGACTCGCAAACTAATTGTGGACCAGTACCTTGAAGCATTTATTAAGTGTCTTCCTGATGATTGATGCATCTTAGAACAGTAATGAGTTGGAAATTGACCAAGAGACAAACAATTACAAATTCATGCTTTACTGAAATGAAAATACAAAATGCCATATAAAGGCAAATTTGAAATTTTTTAGGTACAATGCTTAGTGCGTCTGCAATCCCATGTGAAATAGTATCAGGAGGGCACATTTTGTGAAATTTTCGTTGTTGGAGTACAAATGCATGCTTGGAAGTTCTTATATGTTGTTATGACTTCAAAATTTGTTATTTGACTTGTTTAAAATGATAAAAAAAACTATAAGGATTACAATTCGGACATTTCATAGTTCAATAATGCATAAAAGGTACTTTCGCAGTTTGTTAACCCTATGATGTGCGCATTTGCTAGAGATTTTTCATTCCTCCTAATTTTTTCAGCCAACATTGTATACATTTGCATTCAAACCTGACATTTGACTAGATCACCTGGAGCATTGACATATGCTTGTTAATTTTATTGTAAACTTAGGTCAATCATGCGCTTCTTGAGTTGATCCAGGCATCGGAAAAGAAGTTAAACCCACATGAATGGACTAATTTGTCCAAGAAAAGCTCTGGTGAGTACTACAATCAAGGTGGACCTTTACATATGTTTGTTTCTGTTCCACTTCCATCCTCCCCTCCCCCTTCTTTACCCTCTGTATGGATATTAATGCATGGGACCATCATTTTCACATGCTACACGAGGCTCAATTTTGCCTAAGAAACTGTACCATGAAGCTTCTTGAATTTCATGTGGTATGACACTGAAGGTGTCCAGGCTGGTAAATTTTCTGCAGCCAACCCCATGGACGCCATAGCAACTGGTGGTTATTGGTCATGGACCTTACCCTCTGATTAGGCTGTCATTTTTTGAAACAAAGATATCCTTCCAATATTCTCAAAGTGAATTCCCGACTGCATGCATGCTATGAATTCCTTATTTTTCTGTTTTAAGATTTCTTCCGAAGAATATCTGCCATGTGTTAACGACTGCTGTTCTTTTGTCAGCATGGACAGTGATGAAGATACCCTTTCGCAGAAAAATTTCTGAGGGAGGAAGCAATATGTCTTTTCCTGTTGGCATTGTAGAAAAGCTACATATTTTCGTAGTATACTTTTTTGGCCTCTTTGTGCTAGCATTTGAGCACGTACGAAGGGCTTTAAGAAGTCTAAAACCAATTAGAGTTGGAGCTGCCCTCACATAAGTTAATTCTGATGAAGCCTCTTTATTTACTGGGTAATTCAGCTCATCATCCTTTCTAACTGATGTTAAATTACATGTTCAAAAGCATGTCTATTATAGTTCTTAACCGCGTGTCTTTTCTTTTTAAGGGGGAATTTTTAACTGTGCGACCCAGAAATGAGGCTCGTCTGGATACAAGCAGTCTGCTAGTAATGTAAACTGCAATGTATAATGAACAAAGACTACAGGGTGACTGATACAACCAGTCTGGTTGACAAGATAATAATTTATATACCATATAGCTTCCTGGGTGCAACTTAGGCGTGGAAGAAGCTGAAACAGCCCACAACTGAGACGATACTGGTAACGGTTCAAAGGGAGTGACCAGCAGACAGTGGATAGCTGACGTCTTTCTCTCTTGCTATTTTTTGTTTCATTTATACGACGCTAAGGATGCGTTTTGTTATGAATGAATCTCATTTTTACAACTTCTTTGGGTTTTGAAAAGACGGTGATTATTTTCGTTCAATCTTTCAAATACATGGAAAAAAAAATTGGCAGTTTATTGCATCTTCGTTTGCTATGTACACCTAAAAAGCTCTGATGTGAATGTTTGAGCTGAAAAATATGCACCAACTATTCTGATTGAGAAAGTGAGAGATGTACAGCGTCTAATATAAATGTTTGATTGAGCAGTGAGTGATAAACTTTTTTTGTTTTGATGGTGAATTACAATGACACTCCTTGTTTGTTTCTGACATTTTCACTGCAACAAGGACCCTTGTTGAAAAGGGTGTCAATAAATATACCCAAAGCCGGTCTTAATCATATTCAAGTTGTGTGAACCGATGTTGGAAAGTTTAGTTTTTTTAATTATAAAATACACAAATTAACACACACAAATTCATACGGTTTAAGCACAATACACTTGGGTCCCTCTCTGCCAAGTGTGTTGAGTTTAAACCGTATGAATTTGTATGTGTTAATTTGTGCATGCTATGATAAAAAAAAAAAGTTTGTGTCGTCTTTATTTCGTATGTGTAATTTGCGGACTAAAAACTACATAAATAAAATTTCTTTTTCTCCACATCCTAATACTAAAAAATGGAAATATAAATTGTCTCACCAACACTTCATGCAAAAAGTAAATGAAATTTTTTAAAAATAAAAACAAATATTCATTTTAAAATTGCGCGAAATAGATTTTACCATATCAAAATTTGATTCTTAATATTTATTAATATGTGTTACAATTTATGTGTAAGAGTAATGTTATTGGTATTGAGACCTAATTTATTAATTTTGACTGTGGATCCATCAACTATTAAAACTTAGTATTGTTCCAATCGTTCTAATGAAATTATATTATTAGATTAAATTTTTAGGATCAAATTGCATTACTGTCACAAATTACCAGATTTGAATGAGTCTAAATATATCAAAAATAAATAGAAAACACATGCTCGTAAGAAATTCAAAACAAACACATGCGCTCAGTTGCATACCAGATTGAATTTGCGAGGCTTTGATATCAGATTCATCATGCTCAAACCAACCTGCAGAGAGAGAGAGAGAAGTGAACTTAGGTTGTTAACTCTTTTTGTTGTACTAAGTACTAACAAGGGACTGAACAAAAAAAAAAGGAAAAGTGTCAACTGGCATCAGCTTAACATGTTCATCTTCCAATTCGAGAGAGAGAGAGAGAGAGATAGAGCTGCCTGATACTGGTTGGGAGATGAACATACCTCATGAAGACCGCGAGAGAAGACAAACCAGAGAGAGAGAGAGAGAGAGGAGGGGGGGGGGGGATGAATGATCATTAGAATTGGGTTGGTGTCACTGATAAAAATGATACTACCTGGACCTATCCGCAATATACCATACGAATATTCTAATATGCTTACATTAAACACTAGAGTTTCACTAGCACAAGACAATCCATGTTCACGCAACCAAACATTCATAGGAATTAAAAAAGAATAGCATAAGGGTTTAGTCTATAAAAATTAATGATTATCTACAAGTTGTATTTGACAATTGATGAACCTAGATTCAATTGGGTTTAAGTTCAATTAATGAGGTAAGTCTGAATCAGTTAAAAGGAAGGTCAAACCCAACTCATGCAGTTCTGCCTAGTCCAAAGATCAAGGAATTCAGGAATATTAGAGTATGTGAGGAGCAATCAACGGGATTGAAGACTATCTACAGTTATACATATCCTTAGTTGTAGCTATCATTTCCAAAGGACTAGTAACATATCTCTCATGCCACCGCCTTTTTTTTTTTTTCTTATTTTAATGAGGATCAGCAGTGGTTCTCCACTTCTCCGCCTTAACTAAGGCTATGAGCCTATAAATTATAAGTCTTCTACACATGAGGGAGACACCTCTACATTCCCTCACACAACTATCTCTCTCACAGCTACCGAACCACGCTTGACCAAACCACTTTATATATGTGTTGCCTATGTTGATCTCATCTTTATATTTATTGTATTTATTACCTATATTAACTACTCGACAGTTGGTGCATCTAGTGACATAGAGAGCTTTCGTCGTTGATCCATCAACGATGAGATCACCTGTGTGAAAGAAAGAATTTTCATAAACCAAAGACATCAACAATTGTTTGGGTCCTCCATGGTGTCGCCAATGGCACCACCCAGCCTTGCGTTGCCCATGTTCATATTCATAGAGCCACCCAAGCTTCTCTCCCTTTTAAAGGCGTCACTCGTCAAAGCATCTCCATCTTCATGCGCCGAAACGTTCATGTTTCTCTTAATCCTCTCTAACAACAGCGCTACCAAATCGAGAAATAAACCTAAAAAAATATAGTGGAGTGGAAAGCTAAAAAAGTCACTGTATAGAACCAAATATTTGATTTACCCGAATGAAATAGCTTATTCATACCCTCAACCCCTTATCAATAGCAAGACCTTGGGGTATAAGGGCAAATGATAAGCCCAAATTCATCTGGGTCCAAGCCCAATTAATGAGATAGACTTGAATCTTCTAAAAAGAAGGTCAAGCCCAGCTCATGGAGTTCAGTCTAGTCCAAATATCAAGGAATTCAAGAATATTTAGAGCACATGGGGAACAATCATCGGGATAGTCATTATCCTAAATGAAAACTATCTATAGTTGTATCTATCTTTAGTTGTAGCTATCAATCTCGAAGGACTAATAACATATCCCTCATGCCACTGCCTCAACATATTTTTTTATTATATTTATTAAAAATATACGATCGACAATACAAACAAATATGAGATCATCAATATAGATTCTCCTATATTAGGGAGTGGAAAGGTATCTCTCTGTTTACATTGACATAAAAGGTGAGAGTAAAGAACGGACAATCAAACCATGCATCTCAAAGAGCTAACTTAAAAAGAATAAATTCAATTAAAAATTTATAATTAAAACAAGATTGGGATTTAAAAGAAGAGTAAAAAAAAACAAGATATATTTTTATTCAAAAATATAATGGAAGTCATCAATAACAACAAAAAATAGAAAGATTTAAAGCTATAAACGGTAATGCAACAAATTTCTATCTAGAAAAAAATAAGGGTGACAATTTTTGACACAATAAAAAATATAATTTAAAATTGACATGAAATTAATAGGTTAGAGTTTACCATTTTTCGACACGAATTTATATATAACATGAATCGTTAACACGAATAATAAATGGATTGAATTAGTGTCAAATATAAAATTGACACGATTAACATGTTTAAGTAATATTATAAGAATAAAATGTTAATTTTTTTTATATTTTATTAAGTAGTGACTTAATTTTTATATAAAAAAATATTTTTACTATTATATTTATTAAGTTAATATTTATCTTACATAAAAAGTATAAGTATAGGTTTGATTAAGTAATAATAAAATTTTAAACATAAAATTGAGCGTTAAATTTTTTATTTATAAGTTATCTAAATCAATATGAAAATGGCATAAAAATAAATTGATCAATAGAATAAGATACGATTAGCTAAAATAATTGGATTAAATTTATTAATATTCGATACAAATTCAAAAATAACATGACCCAAATAGTGACTCGATTGTCACCCTAAAAGAGAGTGAAGTCCCGACCCGGTGGACCCGGTTGTTGGTCTCGGTTGATTATAAACCCGGGCGACCCAACAAGTTGCCCTAGCCCTAAATTAGCCTTCTGTTTTGGGGGGGGGTCGTCGAAACAAAGATGGAAGCCGTTGCTTCTGACGCGAAAACAAATAGCCAAAACCTCAACTCCCAGTGGGAATTTAGCTGGTCACTCTCTCTCTCTCTCTCTCTTAATATATTAACGTGTGTGTGTACTCAGATGTGTTCTACTAGGTTGATTTCTCATCCAAATATGTGTATGCAAGTTCTTGGCAACTAGTCAGTTTTGGATTCATTTACATTTGTTTGTTTATTAATTTTTATCTGCTATGTTCATATTGGTCCATTCCACTGAGTGAAATATCTTTCATATTCTTTTATTTGAATTAGATGGAATGATTTCCTTTACACTCAGGTTTGTAGCTGACATGAGCTATAAAAGATTGCAAATTTATCAGAATTGCTTAACTTCATCTCAAGATTAGGAATCTCTCTATGCCATCTACAAAGTTTGGTTTGATTTGATTTGAGCATGCCATGCCAGTAATGATTTCTATCGACAAAGCAAAAAAAAAAAACAGCACCAATTCAATAACCCCCATTTTGAGAGATCATTAACATGACCACTATCTCTAGAGATCTTAAACAGGCTTATAACTGACTATTAGGAACAATTCCTTGTTATAAATATCAGATTGAGCAATTTCAGAGTAGTAGCAGTCCAGAATAAACATATATGTTAAAAGTGTGACGCCCTCTATGCACAGTTCATCCTGCTATACAAGATTGGACCACCATAAAAAGTATTATAAAACCAGTGTCATACAGGACGAGCTTGTGACATGCGAGGAATATCTACTACGAGTTATAGCTTAAGAAGATGTTGGCAACCAAGAACTATAAGCATGGCCCTGTTCATGGTTACGGTTCAAATACCAATAGAAGTCCCAGTTCAGCCTCCATCCTTGCCTTATTGCAAACCCGTAATCCCTACCATTCTTCCACTCTTTCTAGCAACAGAACAAGCTATTATCAGCCCCAAATATTCCTTTTCTCTTCCAATGCCTGCATCAAATTTTGGTATCATCATTTGTCATATGAGAGGTTCCTGCACTTGTTATTTATGATGCTTATGATTGCAAAATTGGGTAAAATTATTGGATAATAGCCAAATGCTAACATATGTGTGTGTTTTGGAAATGATGTTGAGTTGGAAATTTTTGTTTTTTTCCTTTTTAGTTTTAGATGTATCTCGAGTTATTGCTTGGTGTTAGCATTGACATATTAACAAATTATAAGCAACGATACATATCCTTACCGTTTGCACGATCACTTGTTTTTTAATGTAAAATTCATTTAGTGTTCACGGAATATGAGGACTAATGTCTTCTTAACTGACTCTATATTTTTCTTGGCGAGGCATGTTATGCTTCTTGTTTAACTGGTTATAATAATTTTTTCTGCAGTGACTTTGAAGTAGATTATGAGTCTGAGGAAAATGCCCGCATTGTCTATTCAGCACTGGTTGTTGATAAAGAGGTATTCTCATGCCACTCTAATCGTTCTGCACGAGTTCTTGTTTGATTGACTAGATTCTTAAGGAAGTTTCTATTCAATTGCAGTTACAGCCAGACAAAGTGAAGAGGCATATGTCAATCTCTAATGGGAAGCTTTCAGTGTCAGTTCCTTTCTGTTGGCAATGATCAGCTGAAACCTTATTCAAAAATAAGTTTTTATGTTTTCTTTTTTGAGAAAATTGCTTGCTAGTATCCACATGGCCCATGACATAACAATCCTTGACGTGTGCCACACTGAAAAGTAGTAATTTCTTATTCTCTTTTTTTTTTTGGCTATTAAAGTACTACTGATCGAAGTAAATAGGCAAGATTTTGTGTGCCTTGTCTAAGATTTTAGATCAAAGGTTAAGGTTATCTTGTTGTCAATAAGTTCTTCTTCTATGTTGATCAATTATTTCTTGAAGATCATTCATATGAATCAAATAAAAGAGACCCAAAATCCTGCTTATTCTCAATTTTCAGAGATCTATCCTATTGTCAAATGTTAGAACTACAGTATCACATAGTGTCAGTATCAAGCACTGAAACATTATGTACGTTAGATTCGTTTGCAATTGCAAAAACTTGTTGATAGCCTTTGTTTTGGTAGTTTAAACGTTGCAGTGATGTTTCAGTGTTCTTTTTTATCATTGCTTATTTTTTCCTGCAGGCATTTTGAAGCGGTTGAGGCAAGATTTCTTCGTGCATCCTTTAGTGCTTTTGTGGATGTTCTCACACTTGCCACAAAAACTATTGAAGAATTCTCTCAAGGGATCGATCTGTGACATTCATCTATACTATTGCTAAAAGCTCCATCAAATGAGTTCTAGTTCTAACAAATATTTTGTGGTTATCAAATTTTATCGCTGGTTGTAGCATGACTTTGGCTCATATTCTGTCTGGATGCAATTTGTATTTTCAAGGAGTAGAATCGAATTTCACTATATGAAATGAAGAATGAAACTTGTCAAAAGTTGTAGAAAGAAATTGAGAAAAAGAAAATGTTAGGAATCAAAATCAGAATCAATGTATACTGAAATGATAAATAGTATATCAACCCTTATTTATAAATTGTTGTTTGGCTTCATGGCATTCTTCTAATGCTTCAGAAGGTAAAATCCATGGAAAATGTCTGTTCTTACCATAGGGTAATGGTTGGTCTTGATTGTATACAATGGTTGTAGGGGTAGTGGTTCGAATGTATGCTATACGACTTGAACTGTCAGCTATCTTATAAAACCCGTGAACTTCCTATTATTTTCAGGAATGGGGAAAATTAAAGGAATCAGGTTTACGTGAAAATTGCTCGAAATCAATTCATAAAATGATATGCATTATAATTTACATCACCGTTTGATCATAAAAAAAAATAAATTGGTACATGGCAACTTACGCTTACAAGATCAAAGAAAAGCAAAATTGCACTATAACCATGAAATAAGGAAGTTTATGGTAAATTCATCTTGCTTAACAATGACTCTTCTCTCATCTCTTTTCCTCTGCTATACTATCATTAGTATTCATCTAAGTAGGTATATAGCGTCTCATCTTTCTTCGACTTGCGTCGGCTGAGTAAGGCCTTAAGGAGCCTTTTACTTTTGCTTGGGTATTGTTCAATTTCTTTGGGAGTTCCTCTGTCAGCATGTAGCCGCATTGAAGCTGATTTCCGAGGCTCGAAAGGATGATACTGGTAAAATGAATCAACATCCAAACATTAAGACACAAGAAATAAGAACTGAAATATGTAAATCTTAGCAGGTCTTAAATGATGAACGAGGATGGATCCAGTGGTTACCTGTTGTCTTCCAACAGAAAAGCTGGGAGTGGTTGGCCGACTCGTATTTGGGGTGGTCGGCCTCGAACTTTTTGGGGTGCTTGGCCTACTAGAGAGAGATCCAGAACGTAAGAGAGGAAACCGACGTGGTGAAACAGTTCGTTTGTCTGGGATTCATAAGTATCAACCGTTGAACATTGGGAATGAGAAGTAAGAAAATGAGAATAGAATAGAAAATGTTAAATAGTGCAAAAAGAGGTACTCAAGATGCAAAATTGATGCATTCAAACCTAGTTCTTTTTTGGGCATGGAGCCATTGAACAAGAAATTTCCAGGTTGTCTGGAAAGTCGTGGAGAAGGTGACGGGGAGCGCCCTTTTCTGCATGGCATGTAACTTAGCATATTAATGACATGGAAGTGCAGGCATATGAAGATAAGAATTTGGTGCACCGTGACAAGTAACATCAAAATTTACCCAATAGTAGGTGGAGTTTCTGTAATTGTAGCTCGAACAGCTTTGGCAAAACAATCAGCTCATAAATTAGATCAAATTACACCAAAATCTTGCTTCAAGCGATAGAAATGATAGAGAATAAGAGTTCCAAAAAGGAATGCTACCATTTCTAAATTGATGCCAGTCATCTTCATCATCGAGGCTGCATCCTTGGTACTTTGATTTCGTGCGGATGGCACCATGCATGGTCTCTCCAACTGCAAATAAAATAGGGCATTCGTAAAAATAAAAATGAAGTATATATCTTTGTCTATTTAAATATATATACAGTATAAACAAAAGATCAGAAAATATCTCCACCAGAATATGGTATAACAAGAAGATAGTAGTTTGCAATTGCCTGGCAAGATGTATCGCTTATGGTACTTGGGTGTATTTATCACCAATGATTGCTGAGAAAGGCCCTCTCGGTCAATATACTCCTGGCATGTCCGTAGCCTCTAAGATATGACAACACAGGGAAAAATTATCAATATAACTCCTCATTCCTTATCTTATAGCAAAAGGTGCAGTTGTACACATAGCTGGTTTCTCAATTTAAGCAAATAATCAATACATAAATATCTCGTAGAATTTAGGGAGACAGAAGACGTGTCCTCTTAGGTTGTCTGCATATGTGCAGGCTACAGCTTCACATTGCATGATATCTCAGACCAAAAGTGACCAATAATTTTTTGTATGCATCTCAAATCCAGTATTACCATGTTTCGTATCCCTAACTCATATCATGAGATGAGTGTACTTTAAAAATTTGATAAGGGAATCTAATCGAGGTGAGAAAGAATGTGCCAGCTTAATGCGTAAGGCTAGGAATCAAACAGTAATTTTTCTGGTTAATGGTTTCAGGATTAGGTTTCACAGTGTATAACTAGGATGGTAATGTAATGTGTCATCCTGTTCTTTTCAGACTGGAAGCAGCTCAACTTATTACTTCGTAAAAGTAGTAAATAACTTGAAAGCATGCAGATCCACCTCCTTGCTTGTGATTCTTTCCATAACCATGTTTTGTACATTTTGTGATACTATCTACCGCAAAATTAGGGGACATTGCCCGGTGACATGATATATAGTGTGCGGGAAGGTACTACGTCTGGAATAAGTCTTGTTTCAGTTAAGAACTACTTAAAGCATCCCTCGACGATCCATTGCATGGAGCACTATAACCTGTGGCCTCAAGTGTTCCAGAGTCACACATACTCATAACTGTAGTTGGATTTCAGTAATTTATGGGATCTAGATCTCCATTCTCTACAATGAAAGGTACATGGTAGGGGAAGAGCATCAGCTCATAGCATCTTTCACTCGTTAACCAGGTGGAACTGCACATCCTCTACAAAAGCATATGCCTAGGGAAAGCTCAATCATTTGCTGGATCTAGAGAATCATACCTCCTTGATAATCCAATTTTTTAATTTAGTCATTGGTATGTTTATTCAGGATTTCAAAGTAAATGATTGTCATCTTCTGAAAGTAGCTAACTCTAGATCTCAATTACAAATTTACTTAAATAGAAAATCTTTTGAACAAAAACTTGAAGCCCTTAATTAATCCACAAAAATGAAGCCAATATACCTGCTGAATGCAAGATACACGAAGCTCTGTTCCAGAAACTTCATCAACTTTTTCATCCAACAGATCATTAACCTTATATGTCACAGAGCCCAAATGATCCACAGTATTCACGAGAGCTTTAATGGCATAATCTTTCAATGTATCCACCACTCTGTATGTGCAGGAATACTTTAGAGAGAGGGGGGAAAATCCCAGAAAACAATCGAGGGTGAAATTGAATAGACTAAGTTCTGTAATGTGTAATGAACTAACTCACGTTTGTTTTTGGTCATCATTGGTGTAAGATAACTCAAAATACTCAGCTGCTGAGTACAGTTGCTTTCTCAAATTCTTCAAATCCTAATGAAAGTATTGTAAAAGGAAGATGAAAGTCAAAATCATACTTTAGGACCTTTAAATTGCATAAGCTTTAAATACTGGAAAGATAATGGTCAAAACAAAGCTGGAGATACACGAGCAACGTGCTTGGATTAACAGTTACTAGCTGCAAAAGAATATTCTTGTTTTTAAAATGGGAAATATCATCAAAATTGCACATTTCTATCATATTTCTATCAGAAGACTTGGCATCAAATGATTAGTAGAACTCACTAAGGGCCCTTCTGCTCAGAAGGTAATATAATCATTAATCTTGTATAAGCTCTTTGTTTTGGTCGAAGAATATAGATAATCCTAAGTGAATTCATGTGTTACCATTTCAGGCAGTGACACAACGGTGAGGAAAAACTAGAGACATATTGTTCTACTCTCTACATTCCAATAGTAACCAAACAGAAACAATGTTATTTCTTCAAAAAAAATTGATGTCCTAAAGACCAAATCTATTCTCACATTAGTGAGATCAGTTAAAAAGAAATTATTGTGTCTAAGAACATTGCAAAAGACTCCTGTAACTCCAATTGAATTGGTTAAAGAAGAAGAAATTTTGCAAAAAAGAAGGACCCAGAAGACAAATCCAAGCACAGGAACTAGAGCGTACCTTAAGACTATCAGAGAAGAGCAAGCTCTGCTGCATAGAAACCTCATCATAATTGGCTGGTTCTCGAGGGAGGCGGATGGAAGTAGATGAAGTGATTGTCTCCATGATGGAGGAACAGGCAACACAGACTTAAAATCCTGCAAGAGTTATTGCTATCAATATGAAAACACCAACAAAAAATAATTAAAAAAAGGGTATTGTAATCCTTGCCCTATGTCAATTGATAATTCATTTCTAAACCCAAAATGGGAAACAACAGGAAGTATGAGAGAGGGGCTTGTGCTGCAAGCTGCAAGTTGCAACAAATATAGAATTCTAATTCTTGTTAAAAAGCAGCTACTGAACTGAAAAAACAAGACTAAACAAAAAGAAAATCAGAAAAGGCTTATCATCTCTTAAACTTGATCAATACTCTCACCACGTCAAAGTAAAAGTATACTCCCACATATAGTAGTAAAATGATTTTCAATCCTTAAAAACATCAAAAGCTGTAAAATCTTTGGTTAAAAAACCCCAATTTGGTTTCTGAAAAAACTAACAGCTATGGAATAAGATCAAATGTCAGGCTTATATTCCATTTTAAGGTTTCTCAAGAATAGAAAACCACCTAAACTTCGAAATACTCAAATTTCTTACACTTTCTCGGGACCCAAGATGATAATAGACAGCTATAAACAGGGAGATAATGAAGAGCCTAACCTGGTATTTCTTCTGTAAGAGGTATAAACCCCAAACCCACTTCAAATTTCGATCATACAGTTACACGAAAGGCCAAATGAGACATAAATAGACGCATTCACCTGACACAGACTAACGTGGCTTAGTAGTAAGATTTTGACTAAACCAAGAGAAAAAAGACAACTATAGTTCTGTGGGGCATTTGTTTTGGAGAAGAGAAAGGTAGACAATTGGAAGGAAAGTAGAGAGAGAAAGCAGAGGGAGAGAGTGGGAAAAAATTGAAGAAGATGGGGCCACATCAAGGGAAGCACGTTGGTATACAGAGAGAATCCGGAGCATCTTAAGCTAAGTCCACCCCTTTTGGAGGCAGGAACTGGGTCTTCCTGGCAACCCAAAATCTCTTTCCAATCATTGTTGTTTAGGACTCTTACCCACGCATAACCCCCCACCCCCCCGCTCTCTCTCTCTCCCTCATAGCAGAGTTTCTTGTCCGTAGAAGAGTCCTCATTTATCTGTTAGGGAAATTGGTGTGCAAGGGTTAGAATTTTTTGTTACTATACAAAATAGATATATAGATAAATCAATCAACATTATCCACGTGCTCTGAGCACTATCAAAGAATATGTTTAATTCTATCGAATTGTCATAACTTGAAAATTGGAACTCAAGTATTGCACTCTGTATCGTAAAACTCAAAAATGTTATACTAGTAAAAAATCGAGAAATAATAAAAAGGAATGATAGATTGGTCAAAAAATAGGGTAAAATTAAGGATAAAAAAAATTGATAATATATAAAGATTTTTTAATTAAAAATTAAAATTGAATTAACATTTCAAGTTGCCATTTATTTGAACTTTATTTGTGGTTCATTTTGTTGATTAGTCTAATATTTACTTAGAGTAAGAATTCTTATCTTCTTACTAATTACTTGGTAACCAAAGAAGGTGTGGTATCAAAATTTATTATTTTTTAATTTAAAGTATATGATTTTTTAGATTGAAATTTATCATAATACATTTAAGTTCGATTCTAATAATTTAAGCTTGATTTTAAAAAATACAACTTTTGATGTTTAGTTATATTATTTTTCAGTCAAGTTATAACTATTTTGAATGTTCGATCAAAATTTCAATGTTTTATGATCTATTTAAATTTCAACCACCCTAAACAATGGTAATTAATTGGTAGTTGGTATCTCCCCGTAACTTGAAAGAAAATATAATTTCTAAACTACAAGAACAATCTTCCCACTAGATGTGCAATTTGAATGGATTAAGAGGACCACTCATTTAAGATTAACTCCGACTTCGATCGTAATTATTCTTCAATCCCAAGTATTACAATATGTAAAATTTGAATTCGATTTAAATTCAAGTTTTACGTTCTCGAATTTAGATCTAATATCATAATGAATTCAAATTTACTAATTTTGATTGGCTTTAGGGTTCCAAAATCTGGGAACCTCAAATTAAATACTATTTTAATTTCAATAAGATTTAACTTTTCATTCAAATCCAACCATATATTCAAATTTTTTATTTAATAATTAAATATTTTTAATTGAACTCGAAGTGAATTTAAATTGACCAACCCAAAATCACACTTTTACATGGGTAAATTAGGGTGTTTGAATAGATTTGTTTGCTTTTTTTATTCAGCAGTTAAAGGTGTTTAGATTAGTTTATGTATATCTCGATTAATTTTTTTTTTAATTTAGTAAAAAAAAATCATACACTTTGAAATTAAAATATTTATAGGTAATAATTACTTTATGTCCTAATTCTAAAAAAATTATAAAATTTTAAATTTAAAACATCTAAATTTAAAACTCTGTCCTAATAACCACTTAATCTAAGGTCTCTTTTGAACATAGCTACCCTGGGTTGTTTGGACAGATTTTGGCAACACTCAATTGAGATTTGGGACCCGAACAAAATAGCTAGTCAAATGACTTGGCCCACGGGCGTTAATGGTTGTTAATAACCCTGATTGATCTCACCAATCCTCCGCGCTTCTTTAAACGCACGGGAGACACTCTACTTTTCTCAGTTTTTTACACTCATTAAATTGAATGACGCAATGCCACGCGCAACTCAGGACCGTGCAATGTTGCCCTCTCTTATTGCACTTATCTTCTCTATGTCCGGTGAA
This sequence comes from Ilex asprella, assembly GCA_023539305.1. Classification (NCBI taxonomy): domain Eukaryota; kingdom Viridiplantae; phylum Streptophyta; class Magnoliopsida; order Aquifoliales; family Aquifoliaceae; genus Ilex; species Ilex asprella. The sequence goes on along the minus strand of CM042201.1, from coordinate 21,118,876 downwards.
CTGACTAATGTTAGCGAGTTTGAATAAAAAATATAATTTATTTATATTCGTTTTGTTTATTAATTTATATTTAACGAATTATATTATATTAAATTCGTATTGTATATAATTAACATATAAATAAATCGTGTTGTATATTTTTAATTAATTTTATTCATTTATGTAATGTATGATCAACTTGTTTAAAAAATTAGTAATTTAATATAAATTTAAATTTTTTAATTTTATATCGTGTTGGTATAGTATTAATAGACTAAAAATAACTCGTGTTTAAAGAAACGATGTAATATAAATAATTTAAAAAAATATTTTTTTATTTTATTTTGAGACTCTTCGTTCTAACAAAGTGAGGTTTTAATGGTTTAGGTGCACGCTCGTGGGTGGGGACGGAGGAAAGATAATGATTAGAAAACGTGAACTTCGGGACACTTATGGGTTGGGTTGGTCGCAATTGATGACCATAGAAGGAGTCGACATCATTCGGTTTCGATGTTACAAGTCTCATCCACACTACTGTCTATCAATCATTTCACTATTCACCTACCCAGTTTTTCTTCCGCAACTTTTTTTTTTTTTTTGGTAATATTATTGGAACTTAATTTGATAACCTAATTTACTATAAATTTTGGATTGATTGCGGGTTCTATCAAACATTAGGATTTGGTGTTAATCTAATGAGTTTAATGAAACCATGTTATTAAATTAACAAATTATGTCAAATTTTTAAGTAAAAATAATATTTTTCTTAATTTCCCCCCCAAAAATTATCCTTCAGTTTGAACCCAATATAAGCCAATGGGAAAGACTCTATTACCCACTTTTATATCACATAAAAAATTATAAATTTTTGAAGTTAAATTTTAATTTTTTAAATCAATCTCAAAATATTATGATTAATTGTAAAAATTAAATTATAACTTTTGAAATTCAAGTCCCATATTTTGCCGATACAATATAATATTTTTTAACCAACACCAAATCGTCTGTTCCAAAAATAAAAGTTCATTTGCGTCCTTGGACGAGAGTGGGAGACAGTTTTACGCGCGCAATCAACAACAACGCTGACACTAAGAAGTCAATATCGAATCTTTTTGTTGACATTCATTCGTGAATAAGAATTGAAGAACGTGAAGTAAGCGTTTATAGTTGTTTCGTCAACTTCTTATTATGACGGTTATACTGGCAGGACGAAACTGAACAAAAAACAATAATTTACATCTTAGAATTTAAAGCCTTAAAAATTTCGAGTGGAAATCATATTTGTATTGAAGAATATAATACAGATTAAACTTGAATAAATATTCTTATCGGTATTTATTTTTTGTTATAAAATATATAAATTTGTACCCTGATGAATTTTGATTTTTATAACCCAATTGGGTTGAGAATGAGATTATTCTAAGGGCGTTGAACATGGAAGCAACATGGGGCCCTCAATCTGTCACATTGCATGGTTCTTTGACTTTTTTTTTTTCAAGCAATCCTTTTTAGGAAGGAATTTGAGTTTCAATCCGTCCGTGATTTTAGGGAAGGGAAGGGAAGGGATGAACAGATAATTCTGATTAATTAACTTTTTTAATTCCTGTTTTGCTATAATTAATCTAATCCATCTAATCATTGCCGTGAATGGTGGGTGAAAAGGGTCCCACTGCAGACTATAGTGATTGATTGGTCAGGTCAGTCGACTCTGGTGCAAGGGACAACTTTTGGGCCGTAGTTGTTCTTTCTTGGGCCTATCTATGCCCAATTTTGGCTTGGGGCTTTTCTCAACTCAATCACGCTCTGCCCAATTTTATTTCTCATTCTACTTAATTTCCTTATTTGAAGTTGTCTACTATACGGGCTATCTCACATTGGATAGTTTTGAGTGTGTATGTTAGTTTAAATATTTTTTTTGACTTTGAACCTTTTAGGTTAAGTAGTTAAAATTTGATCAAAAGAACAAAAAACCCCCTTTACGAAGAGCGTTCGATGTTGGGTTGGAATCTCACACTTTAGACCAGCGACCCTGCCGTAATGGTACTAAATCGGGGGTGTCGAGGGACTGGACTATCCCACATCGGATAACTTTGAGTGTGTGTTAGTTTAAATATCTTTCCTGGTTTTGAACCTTTTAGGTTCAGTAATTAGGATTTGATTAAAAAAAGTTGTCTACTATACTCAAAAATTTGGAATCATATCGACATTTATAAAATAAAATAAGACAGACTTTCATAAATTTATCTAAGGGTCTCAAATAGACTAATTTAACGGTCACCAACATCTTTCTCAAATTTTTTCATATTGTACCGTATCTTCAGACACGAGTTAACTCTAATTTATCATATTTGTAGATATTTTAACCATTGATATAATGTCAAAAAAGTGATAAAAATACACAAAAATGTGATAAAATCACCTAACAAAAATGATAAGAGTTTCATACTAGTTTCAAAGATGAATTTTTTTTTTGAGGGGGGGAGAGGAGAGGAATTTGAATCCTTGACCTCAAGAAGACAAAATCTTCACAAGGTAAAAAAAATCATTAAACCAAAAACCCGATGGTATTTCTAAGGTGAATTCATGCTAGATTTGTTCACATTTACAAACTCTACAATTAAGAAAAAGGAAAAAAAAAGGTATTAGGGAAGAGAGGAGTCCATAAGAATGACAGCTCTATGTCTTTTGGACTCATAATTGATGGCCGATTACTAATAAAATCAAGCATACAAATATCACAAAATTTGATTGAAATTATGGAAGTGTTTTTACCTAAGCTAGTTAAATTAAAAAAAAAAAATTTGGTCGGGTCATTATTATATTATATAATATATGGACGAAAACGATGAGATTTAAATTTATGATTTTAAAATTCAATAACAGGTGGGTTATAAAATTTAAATTTACGATCTTAAAATTCAGGAGAGTAACTTTTAGACCAAGTGCTATCCTCATAATAAAAATATCTGAAAAAACAAAAAAAAAAATTATGAAAAATATAGTGCTAATAATTTGGAGAAGTTCCATGAAAACTAGCCACCCAACCAAGACGTTTATTCTATGCGTGCGACGGTTTTCCCAACGGCCGCATTCCACAACGCAACCAATCGCAACTCATGGCGGCTCATAAAGATATTAATACTCTCCTCTCTCTCTCTCCATCACAAATCCCTAAAACCAGGTTGGACTGGACTGGATAGAGAGATTTAATGTAAGGAAAACTCATTTAAATCATTTTATTGTGTTATAGTTACTTTCCCAACCTCGCTATTTGGTCTGTAACCTCCCTCTTAATGATACATCTAATCTAATCTTCTTGGGATGCTTGCATATATATATATACATATGATGTGGATGAACATAAAAAAACAAATTCCATTTTTTTTGTGTTAATTTAACAAGATCTGTGATCAAGAACATAAACTGATTTCTTAGATAGAGATAAATATAAATATGAATATGGGATGTTTAAGGTAATTTTTAACGCATCCCATAACTTCAATTGGATACATACATATATACACACACACATATATGTGTATATGTGTGTGCGTGTGTGTACACGTAGCAGTTGTAATGCCAACGCATTTGATCAAATACCTGCAAGTGATTTACTATAGGATGGTATAAAAACATAAGAATAGGGCCAAAAATATCGGGGCAACATGCAAATTCCTAAGCATATAACAAATGTTCCATCAATTTTTTTTTTCCTTCTTGTTCCTATTTTTGGTTAAGCTGAATTTGAAAAAAACAATGCTCAAGTTTTACAACCATTATTCCCCAAAAAAATTGCAAGAACAATAAATTTCATGCAGTACCAAGAACACATGCATGTCATGTATGTACATGCGTGTTTAACATAATTAGCAATTAATAGAGGTGAAATGATGCAGCCCCCTTTTTGTTATTGGTAATGTTCACTAATAAATACAACATTAAGTAGATTCCATAATATATATTGTAACTCCCACAATCGTGTGCACCAACTTCAACCTTACTCCCCTACAGTTTATATATAAACCCTTAAAAAAAAATTTGGGCCTCTCTCTCTATCTGATTCTCTCTCTTGCAATCTCTCTCTCTCTCCAAATGGATTCTACACAACTTAGCTTTCTAAAGGTGGATACCCAGAATGAGTTTGACTGGTTCTACTACTTGGAAGAACTACCTTTAGGGTAAGGAGGTGGTGTACTTAAAATTCTTATGTTTAGGTTGTATAGGCCTTGTGTTTTTAGACTTTTGTTTATCGGAATCGTCTTACTTTGGATACATTTAATCACAGACTAACCTTGTACATCGAAATTTATCCTCTTTCTATACAGTTGTATAAACTTTTTTTATTCTTTTTTGCATTTTTCAAGTTTGTTTTAAGTCTTACATCTGATATAATTATGTATTTTGTGCTTTTGTGTCTGCAGATTGATAGAACAACACTCAGCATTCAGTGATAGCTTCGATAACTACACGACCTGTCTCTTTGACATCAATCCATGCCTACTTCCTTCACAAAACAATCACCTTCTCCATTTTGGTTTTGACGATTTTGAAGATATCAGCCAGGATTTCGGCTTCTGGGATCCTAACTTCCCATCATTTTATGAAGATACTGTCATTGATGCTAAGCCTCTCAATTACTTGCCTCCACATTTTGACCAATCTGATCACAAAGTTACCAGTTTTTCAACTGATTTTCCAGCTGCAATACATCATCAGATAGAGTTAGCAAATGCAAGAACAGAAGCAGAGATAACAAGGCAAAGTGGAAAGTCCAAGTCTGCTGCCTTAGAATTGGAAGAGATTCAGAAGTATTTTGATGTTCCGATAACTAAAGCGGCAAAGGAATTGAAGGTTGGCTTAACTGTGTTGAAGAAGAGATGCAGAGAACTTAACATCATGCGGTGGCCTCATAGAAAGATCAAAAGCTTGAAGTCCCTCATCGATAATGTTAAGGTACGTATGTTCATGTACTGTTTACCAAACAAGTCCAAGTACGTACATGATACATGCATGTTTGAATATACATTAGGTGGGAGAAAGCGCAATTTTACAACCTGCGGGAACGTAAGTGATGTAATGTTACTTACAAGGGGGGACTTTTAATGACACGTGTTTTTAATAAGTTGAGTTCTTATTGTGTTGAATTCGTTTTATATATAATTTTTGTTTAATCAAATTTGTGTCAATCAATTCATCGATTTAACAAGTCAATATGTTTATATTCTAAACCTACTGAGGGTAAAAACATACCTGCCACGTTAATATCGGTTTTGTGTTTGAATTGACGGGTCATGTTTAAAACTGCAAACTTCAAGTGTTACCATATTTCATGACAATGACTCCATGGTTCATGGTGAGGAGTTTGTATATATAACTTGTGTTTAACTGACTTCATATCGGCTAATTTGTTAAACGGATTCAAGGTGTGTCAACTGCTTTATGTTTTGGTGAAATGGTTATGTAGGAATTAGGGTTTACTAATGAGGTGGGGATGCTGGAAGAGCACAAGAGAATGGTAGAGAAGCTGCCAGAACTGGAATTGACAGAGAGAACCAAGAGGCTCAGGCAAGCCTGCTTCAAGGCCAATTACAAGAAGAGAAGGTCCCTGGCTGCTTTTGGTTGATGTGTTTTTTGAAGTTAGGGTTTTTTTCTTCTTCTTTCTAGATCAGACTTTGAGGGTTAGTAGGGGTTTGTTTCTCTCTTGTAATTACCACAGAACTGTCCACATACACAGATGTGTTCTTTTTGCTATCTTAATCTCGTAACTTGGTTTTCCTTCGGAATTAACAATATGTGTCCTGGCTACTCAAATTTTGGCAAGGTTTTGAAGCCTTCAATGGCCGTAATAATCATGAGCAGTGCTATATATCTCAAATTTGTATCTCAAATATGCATCCCAAATGAATGGGAATCGTTGGATGAGTGAGTCCCATCAACTTTTTTCATTGGGACCTACTCATCCCATGGTTCCCATTCATTTGGGATATAAATTTGGAATACAAAACATTACTCAATAATCATTGCCGACAATGTTAACTATTGATAGTAAAGTAATAAATAAGAGGGATTTTTTGCACTTTGTACACCGAAGATGTATCGATTCCCACTTTACACCCTGCAAGATTATTTTTCTCACTTTGAACCTAAATGTCATAAATTGGTTCCAATGTGGCTCTCGAATTAACATTCATTTTAGATTTCGTTAAAAATTGATGCACATGCCACTCAATAATATGAATGGTAAATTTATATTTTTATCTAAGAGCAGTACACGTGGATGATATTTATATCAAATTTTAATGAATTTTGAAACGGATGTTAGTCTGAAGGTCACATTATAACTAATTTTTGACATTGAAGGTACAATATGAAAAAATAATATTTTAGGATACAAAATAAAAATCAAGACATCTTTCAAGATATAAAATGTAAAAAACTCTAAATAAGATGAAGCGAGAGTCGCCTTGCAATAGTAGCCCAAATCGGCCTCCAACAGACTTTTTTTTCACAAAGAAAATAATCGAATTCAAATACATAAATTCATAAGCAATTAAAAAAATAAATTGGAACATCAGGCCAGAGCTTGTAGGGCCTTAATTGGGCCAGACCACCGGGCCAAAATAATATAAGCAAGCCCATGGTGCAATCTGCTGTGATGGCCTATCTGTGAACTATCATGTAACGGGCCGGGCTGTCTATTAATCTGGTAGACAGTCAAACAAGTCGGAGCGTTTATCGGGCCACCAACAAACAGGTAAAATTTCACTTCATACCATAGAAGTTTTAAAAATTTCTAACTTCAATCTAAAAAATAATCTTCTCATATTACAACTTCAATATAATAAACATCTCATATTACACCTTCAATATAATAAACAGATACAATGTAACCTTCCCACTAACTTTAGTTATTATTTATGTCGAATCTTACCATACACGACATGCATGAATTTGCAGGCTATAATAACGAAAGTTAGTGTGAGGATCATATTATAATTATTTTATAATGTTAAGGGTACAATTTTAAAAAAATTAATTTTTAAGAGTATTAATTTTTAAAATCCCCATTCTTTTTCTCCCTTAATTTTAATTATAATTGTCTTTCTTTTCTATAGAGTCCCGTGGGCATTAAAACACGACTGACTCGTTAATACAATACGAAATTAAAAAATTTATTTTTTTTAAACTATTCATTTCATAAATAAATGAATTTGATATGACATAATTAATAAATAAATATGATATAAGTGAAATTAATAAAAAAAATACAAGATATTATTAATTTTTTTTCCTGACAAAAAAAAATAGATATAGTTTTTAAGACAAAAAGATCCAACACCAACATGGCTTATCTGCGAGAGCCCTTAATAGGACTGCTCACAGTTGCGATAATCGATTCACTAGCCGAGATTGGGTTAGCTCCCCCCCCAAAAAAAAAAAAAAAAAACGAATTTAAGGTTTTTTTTTCCTACTGGTTATAATCAAAAATTTTCCACTTAAATGATATCTCACTCTCTTTTTTGATTAAAAAAAAAAACATGGCTCATCTGACTCGATTGCCATGCCTGGGTCCATAAATATCTCTCTTGTAAGACCGTTTATCACCAGTCATCAGTATATTTAACCTTTGACTCTGAGGAGCTCGCTCGCATCAAAACTAATCCTCTGGGTGACCATACCTAATACTTTCCCAACTTCTCTTCTTCGTTTCTCTTCGACAGTGTTGCGCGGCCTTCGAATCGAATCCAACACAGGCCAGCACTAAAATACGCCTGACGCCTACGGCATCGTTCTCTGTTGAACAATTCGAAACCCTAATTTTCAATTTTAGGGTCGAATTTTCTCTCTTCCCCCCCTCCCTTCTAGTTTCCTTTCATTTTCACGGTTTTCATTTTGATAACGTCAACGATGGTTGAATTGAAAACGGAAGAGATGTCCCTGCCGGCTCTCTTTGAGCAGGTTCGTAAGATTCATCTAGCGGCCTCTGAATCCAGCGTTGATCAGGTACCTCTATTACTACATCTATGTTTGTTCTTTTTTTTTTCCTTATTTGGTTTGATTTATTTACGTTTTGGAGTTTTTTTTTAATGCGGTTTCAGGAAACTTTGAGAAAAGGTTGCGAATCTCTGAAAGAGTGCGAGGAAATGATAAGTAAGTTAGGGTTATTTTCCTCCAACGAGACCAAAGATGATATTAGTACCACAAATCTCAAGTACCTTCTGGTAATTACTTTCTCTTATCCTAACCTGAAGTTACTGTCTTTTGGCTTGTGGATTATTGTGTTATTAACACCAGTTGGATATTTGGCATTTTGTTCATACTAACTAGAGTGGGAAAAACTTGTAACGTTTTGGGTTTCAATTAATATACTTGCTTTTTTCGTAATTGTTAAACTTGGGTCCAATGAGACTGTTTGTGAGTTTTTAATGGTTCTTCATATAACTTACGGTGGCAATAGGAATCTATCATCTCATTATTACAATCAACTGATGGACATTGGTATTTCGAGAAAACATAAGATGAAGCATGACGGAAAATACTCTGGGATTAGTTAAGTGGAAGTTTTCATTGCCTTTGGGTCTCCAACAAGTTTGAATGTGAGATTAACTCTCCTTTTCCTGCATTTGCTCATCAATCATCAAGAATCCTTTGTTTTTTGTCGGAGGTTGACATCATTTTCTGTGGCCTGTCAAACATTTTCTTATTTTAAATGAATCAGTTAAATTAGCCTGTAAACAATTACTGTGAATATATCAATGGCGGAGAGGAATCGACGTGGCCCATTGCTCAAATTTTCCCATTGCTGGTGATTAGAGGATGCCTGAATGGAGAAGAACCAACGAAATCAATTTGTACATCTTTACACAACACTTACTTTCTGGTGGCTGGTGGCTCACAAATGTAAGCAAGCACCTTGTGGGAAAGTGTTAGTGGGAATAGAGACTGAATGAGATGGGAGACTCCATTGATAAGTACATTTAGAAGATCCTGGCTAACAGATATATGATGTGGAGCACTTAATTCTAACCATCAAATGTGCCTTCAAAAGACAACAGGGCATTTCAATCTCTTTGGGGGCTTTCTTCAGATTTTCTAGTTATTTAAAGTACAGCACATGAGAATTATTCCCAATTGTTATCGTTTTTTTGTGAATTTTATAATCAATTAGGTGGACTCTCACAATTCTTTGGTACAGGTGCCATTTTATCTTGCTGAGCTGACAGAAAAAATTGCACAAGATGATAGGATACAAATTCTCAAGGCTTCACAAGCAAAGTTGAAGGTGAATGTTATTCTATGCCTGGAAAATGTTTCAAAATCGAAGCCGTTGGACATGTTTTGTTGTTCAATTCTTCTTCTTGTCAGCAAACATGCATCTTCTATTAGAAGTCTCTCATTCTTGAGTTAATGTTTAGTTTTCTAACGTGGCTATATTTTTAGGAATTCATTTCCTTTTGTGAAGCAATAGAGCTTGTACCTGAAGAGGAGTTAGAAATATCTACCCAGGGGGGTCCTAATTCTTTTGTGGATCGAAGGGCTAAGAAGGTAGCTTCAGGTTATGCAATGTGCTGGAATAAATGCTAGTCTAGGTTTAATGCCTTTGCAGTTCTGTGTTGATTCGATTCTGAAACCTAAAATTGGGTAAATTTTGGAAACTGCTAGTTACATTGTACTGTTGATTGTATTCATGCCTTCAGATTGGTCGGTTCAAACGGCAAAAAGCCGCAGAGTCGAAGTTGCTGGAAATAAAGGAGCGGAAGGAACGTCGTGGTCGTTCAACTAAAGCATCTGCATTATCTACTCCTATTGAGGCAGGGGAGGAAGATGCGCTTGATGATGATGGAGAAGAAGAAAGGGAGGTCAGCTTATGAATTGTATTATAATGAGCTTTATATTTAACCTAATTTATATTCTGCGGGGTATCACAATTTGATTAGGTGTAGTCTGTTGTTTATAGCGTTTAACTCCAACACATGACCAATTGTATAACTGCCTTTTGAAACCCTCTCCCCTCCCCCAGCCCAACTTACACACACAAACATAAGGAAACAGAAAAGAAGAAAACAAAACTCCATCTTTTTTCCCTATTGCGTTGTAACCGCAGTCTGAAGAATTTTATAGTTGTGTTGAAATAATTGTAGTGAATCTTAATATCTTAATTTAACTATTCTAGAAAATGATATCTAGATTTCTACTAATATTTTATGCGGTGAAACAATAAATTTCCACAACTCAGCTTCTGTTGCTTCGCTTCACTGGTGTACATTGAAATATGAGAGGATTATATGATATGAGCACTACAAAAAAATGGCAACCCGTTTAATGTCCATAAAATGATGTTTCAGATAGGTTTTGATCAAACGCTATGATCACCACCGCAATGCTATTAAGGCATGAGGCAGCCACCGCCACTACCACATCATGGTTACACTGCCATATGCTGACTTCTCCATCCTGATGACTTTGAAAAAGCAAAACATCTCCACCATTTTCATTGAGTCCTTGACCGCACATTGGTCTGCCGTGCATTATCACTGTCATGGCCACCTCCTGCATCCCAATGTACCCAATATTTGATGTTACATTTGCTGCAGTTGCTCCCTTTGCACCATTCCACTTGAACACCAATTTATGTGTCTGAAAACCAGCATCTTATAATAATTTAGTAAACAAATAGTTAAGTTGTTGTGAACTATTAAACAGCCGTCTGTTTGCGAATGTAGAGTGTGTTCACTTGGGATCATTATGTGAAAACTTAAAACACCTTCATCAGGCTAGCCTTAACACCGAAAACACCTTCTCTGTGGGTGTAATCAACATCATGGCCACCACTTGATTTCACCGTGAATGCCCAACACGTTCATCACATTCTATGTGATTGCCTCTTTTGCACCCTTAATAACTGTGTAAAGCAGTCACATCATCATCTGTTTGGTAAAGCAGATTGTGCATGTCCCACTTGGGAAATCGTACTTTGGCAATTCAACTCTAGATGGACTTGTTCTGGAAATCAGTGGCATTATTTATGAATGGGCTTTCTTTATTCCCTTTACCTTTGTGCTTGTTTAAGTACTTGTTTTACGTTTACCTCATTGTTCATTATTGGATTTCTGCACTTGTTTTGGGCATGAAACTTCACTTAATGTAACCATGTCTCATTTGTCGTCTCAAAGTTGAGTAGTTGGTAATAATCAGTCTGTCATTTGCATTCAATTGTTTCTGATGTATATGAATGGAGCAATGCTATGTAATCCAAATTTGTTTCCCAAATAAAGGGAAATCATTGAAAAAGTTGATGAGACCCACTCATCCAACGATCTCCCGGATGCAAATTTGGGATACATAGTATTTTCCATATGCATTTTGAATGCCTTTTGTTCCTTTAAATGCCTTACAAAGTCTCAAGATGGAAGACAATCGATTGAGGATACATTTGTAGGTCCAAATGCTCCTGAACTGCCGCAAAAATTGTGGTTGAGAATTTGGCTCATGTTTTTTCTATTAATTAGAGGTGGTTATGTGCCTGTGCAAATGTATGACATGTTAACTAGTATATGAATTTGATGGTGCGTAATGTACTTGTTGAAATGATTTTCATTTTAGTTTTTGGGTTATTTTTAATCTGTGCAGTTCCTCTGAAACAACAGTATTGTTATTGTGCAGGCATGGCTTACTACCATCTCTTTGGCTCTTTGTAAGGTTGGTCTTATTATTTTATATATTCTGATGTGTCCTAATTCGGTTACCTGATTGATTGTCTTCCGTATACTTTGTTTGCCATTAATCGTGTTGCAGGCTTTTGATCTTCTGGAAATGCTAATGAAAGAGGAAGAAATGCTTTCTGCCATGAAGGAAAAGCAATCACAGGTATTGACGTGCTTAGTTTAATTGCTATAATTCTAAATTTCCGTGTGTTAATACATTCGAAGTTGTAAGTAATGTTCTATGCATGAAATATCTTATTTGCATGGCTGATAGCAAAATACACACGGCTGGTTCTAAAGTTGAGCTCCATATATTTCCAGAAAACTGGAACAAGAAAGGTTCTGCAGTCGCTCAACTTTTGACCTCTGTGATTTTGCTGCTTCAATGAGTAGTGGAGGTAGATTGACTTGGAAAATGGCAACTGTAGTCCGTTAGAGCTGTATCATTGAGTCTATCTTACCTTGGGCCAATTTTACTTTAGATCCGTGTGGCTAGGCCCTTTTGTAAATCACTCTTCTCCCTTATAGTTCTTGTTCTCCCCTTGTCTTCTTCTTCTTCTAGTTCAACAAAACCAAGGGCCAGACCCACCGAAGATCATTGGCCACCTCCACCTTCAATCTATTCTTCTTCATTGGCTCAATACTCATATCCTGTATGGCTATGCTTTTAACCTCAATCCATAGAACTCTTCCTCATCTACATAGAACTCTCCCTCCAAACCCCTCTAGTCCACCAGCCATCTCTCCACGACAAAGGTGACACCAACCATTTGATCTGTCTCACCTCACCACCTCTAGGTCTCACATCCTCATCGACCCCATCCCAAAACCCAAATTCTAATGGTCAATATACTTCAATAGTTCAATTTGCCTACCTAGATCAACAAAAGACAAATTCTGAAAGACCCAACTGACCTATCTCCCCCAACTGTTATCAGCACTTGCGAGCTCATTGATTAGCCTGGATGACTTGAATTTCAATCTCATTCAGTTCCCAATTGAATATTCAGAGAAGCCATTTCTGTTTGTGTCTGGACTCATATTGTAATGGGTATATCAAGAAAAATTTTAAGGCTATAACACGGTGATAGATTATGTATTTGCATGCAAGATATCCGAAGAAAGCCTCCTGCAGTACTGGCTGTGTCCTCGGCTCCCACTTCCTCAAATCAAATAGTGCCATACATCACCACTACAGCGTAACTCACATCTGGTTCAGTTGGATGAAAATTATGACAATGCATTATGGTCCATAAACCACGAGTGTGGTGTTACCATTTTTTGAGGGTGATGGAGTTGAAGTGCAGAGTGGTCTAAAGTAAAGTGCAATTTGTCCTCTTATCTTCGTTGAAAGTTCAAATGATTAGTCGAATGTATTTTACTGCTTTAGAACTTTTCTTTACGCCATGGCCATCTCTTGCCACATATGATTAATGAATACAGTTTAGGTACACTTAGCAATTTGCTCTGTTACAGGAAGGGACAAACGAAGTTTCAGGTGCTATTCTTGATGAGCGCACCAAGAAAGCAGAAGCATGGCATCGTAATGCTGCAGCTCGAGCTCGATACACAAAGCCAGCTCCACCTATTACATGTGCCACGTTTGCTCAAGATGTCTTAGAAGGAAGAGCAAATGTTTCCCAAGCACATGAGCACAAACACCAGCCAATGATATTTGGACCAGCCAGTCTTGTGGGTGGAAACCCGACAAGCGAAAGGGAAAGGATGGCAGCGCAGGTTTTCCAACCTCACCACAGGTACATATATATATGTGCCTTGATAAACTGAAAATTTAGTGGCTAGAAGCGAATTAAATATTGAAAGTATAGATTAAAATTTTGTGAAATTGTTAGATTGCCAACGATGAGCATTGAGGAAGCTGGACTAAAAGAAATGGAGATAATGAATAAATGGCAAGAGAGAAATGTGAAGCTCATGGAAGAAGCCAATTCATCTTGGTACAAGGACAGCCGGAAGTTGAGGCCTGGTGAAGAGGAGGATGAAGATGACGATGCTGCCGTAGAGAAGGCAAGGGCATGGGACGACTGGAAAGATGATAACCCTCGTGGTGCAGGCAATAAGAAACTCACCCCTTGTGGCTAAGAGCACCTGGTGACTACATCTATGCTCTATAATAAATTAGTTCAAAATCTACTGAACATCTCATGAATAGTCATCTTGTATGAATCTTTAGCTGATTGACATTGTAATTCCAATTTTGTTTGGTCCAGCATATGACTTATTTCCTTGTAAATTGGTGTTGCACATGGAGTAGTATTATAGTTATGAACTTGCTTGGGGAAAAGAGCTGCTCGTAATAGCTATCTCTGTGCCTTCCAAACAGTATATTTGCTGATTATGTATTTTTTACAATCTAAGATTTTGCTGGTCTGATGGAGAAATCCTGAAATCTGCAGTAATGGGTGCAAGTGAACACAATCAAGCCCTGTTTGAACTCAACTCGATTGGTCCCACATGACTCAACTTGACTCGTTTTCAACTGAGAATAGTTATTGCCCATTAGAAGGAACCAGTTTCATTACATGCCAGCATTCATTAGCATATATAGGAATTACAAGCATTCATAAAGAATAAATGTTGCATATATAACACCTTTACTATCTTTTTTTCCGACGCTATACCCATGAATGTATCTTCTGCACAATCTTCAAACCACTTCATAGCAAAACCAGCAAGAGTAGATGGAGAGGCCCCCCCAAATCAGTAAGAACACACCCATTTTCGAAAATCTTGAGACCAGTTCAACCATTAATGCATTTGAAACCCCTGCAAATCCACAACCAGATGCCAAACAAGAGAGAACACACGATCAAGTCCAGCGACAGCACAATCCAAACATGTTTCTTCCAAACTCGCTTCGCCTTTTGGTGTTGTCCCAATTCACCGGAAAACACCACATTCTTGTGCAACACCACCGAGAAATCCCTGGTCAAGCCACCATTACTACTATCATTAGAAGACACATCCACCTTGTTCTGATCTTTTGTTTCCCCATTTGAGTTCCCAAAGAACCTCTTTTTCTTCTTCTTCAACCGCTTTGGGACGTCACCAAGCAATGGAAGAGACCCAATTTTCTGCCCTCTCGGTGAATCAAAACGCTCACTCCCACCATGATTGAGGTTCAAAACCATTCTTGGTGAACCGGGTGCTTCAAATTCTGAATTGGAAGCCAACAATTGGTGAAAAACGGGGTTGAACTCGCCCTGAAAACAATGAGAATTCAAAGAATCCAAACGCTTTTTCACCGAATTGTTCTGAACGGTGTCATTGAACGCGTCCTTAACGCTTTTCAGAAATGATAGACCTTCCGAATTATCAAGATTCTCGTCGAAAATTGCGAAATACAAAAAGGAATCGTCGAGCAAGAACATGTAAGTCTTGTCACGGACCGTGTGAGAAAAGATAGAGTGGTGAGCGGGAGTTTTCTCAAGGCATTTAGCAGCTAGGGCACCGAGATCGGCATCTTTGGAATTGAACTCTGCGAGGATTGTGGCTCCTTTTGCGACACAGGCATAGTATATCAAAAATTTGGGATTCGGATTCATCATTTCAATCGGTAAAATTCACAGAATCGATGTTGCTCGAACAACCACATTAAAGAGATCGATTTGGATCGTCAAATCCATCAACTCTGTCTCTGTTCTCTCTCTCTCTTCCCCCTCCCTCTCTCTAAAGTTGAAAAGAGAGATCCAACATGGGGTAGTTACGAGCAGATGGAGATTGATAGATGTTCGATGCAAGAGATTATTGCTTGAGGGAGAGGGAGAGAAATCTAGGGTTTTTTGGGGGAAACAGATGGGGAACAGGAAAGTCCTGTTACTCCTGTCAAAAGGATATATTCAGATATTTCGGCCCGACGGCAAAGAATCCGGAAATTACAATAGTAAGAATTACATTTAGACCTCTTAAAATTTGTTATTTAATCACTTAAGTTCCTTAATATTTAAAATATTGCAAACAAATCAAAAGGTTTGTAAGTACGTAAAACTCAGCCCTGTCGTCAATACTCATTTCGTTAGTAAATTATACTCAGACATCTGAAATTTTTTAAATATGTAATATTTAGACTTTTTAAGTTTAAAATATTATACTTAAATAAAAAATATTCTAATCAA